>JAFIRS010004879.1:0-72095 GCA_018342105.1 Gonioctena quinquepunctata
TTGAATTTTCTTCCAGGTTCCTTGAATTTTCTAGAAGCTTCTCTTCAGATTTCTAGAATTTTCTTGAAGCTTCTCTTCCAGATTTCTAGCATTCTCTTCCAGGCTTCTTGAATTTTCTCGAAGCTTCTTTTCCCAGATTTCTAGAAAGCTTCTCTTCCAGATTTATAGAATTTTGTTGCAGTTCTTCTTTCACGGATTTAGTAGTTTCTTCGAGTTTATTCATTACCAAACTTAAATCGCCTCCGGGAACTTCGAATAAAATGTTTCGGTCCTCACCTTCTTGTATAAGTCCTTCTACAAGTCTTTCCTGGAGTACTTGCTTTTACCTGTTGTTTCCAGTTCCCTTTCCTCCAATTCCTGTTTCAATTCCGCTACGAAGAGTGTATCAGTTTATATTCCCACGCACAACACATTTTGTCTTTGACGAGGTATCAGTCTGTTTTACACGAAAAGTTTATCAGTTTGTTAAAAATTCACTTCGCGAATTCTTTTCCACGGGCCACCAGTCTATTGTCTGTTTCACGCGAAGAGTGTATCAGTTTATATTCCCACGCACAATTGTCCACTTCGCGAAAACCGGGCCACTGTCTATTTTCTGTTTCACGCGAACAGTGTATCAGTTCCCACGCACAATTGTCCACATCGCGAAAACCGGGCCACTGTCTATTTTGGGCGTACAAAAAGGTCTATCAATTTATTTTTCTGACTATCCACTCCACGATCACTTGTTTATTTTCAAAATCCCACTTCCGACACCAATTGTAACGTAAATAAACTTAACTTGGTTAAACTAATTTATTTAACACTTAAATATACAACTTAATTTATATTACTAACTCCACTGTATAGCTCGATCGTATGGGCTCGTTCAGACTGTCCTGACTCCACTTGAGGGTCGCCTATTTATCTCCGATACAGCATTCTCGATGTTTCGAATTCTGGCATGTTCCAATTGTTTCCAATATTGACCGTTGTTTTCCGTGGCAGAGCGACTGGATGGTTCTCGAATATCTCCGGGGATGATCTCATCGCTGTCGACGGCAACGCGCGAGGCGACAGGTCCGGCCTAGGTTCGTTACAATATATACAATTATTTTTCCACTCTTATCATTATTTACAAATTTCAATAATAATTGCTTCTGATACCATCTCATTGCTACTCTCCCACAATTTTCAATTTTACACCTGACCATCTATTCCCTGATTGGCTATTTTTATAAAGACATTTGCTGTTCTATCATTGGCTACTTATTGTCAGCTACAGTTTCATATACTGTATGTTTCAAATTTATAAATGTGTTGATTACTGTGTATTCCTGAAAATTGTTCAAATTTGGACTTTTTATTGTCTTTTGAGCAATTATGAGTTATAATAATTTTGATAGTGTATGAAATTGATTGTTTTATAGTATTTTGACATTTTTATCTATCCATATTCTACCTAGGCTCACAATATACATAGAATTTCAAAAGTTATTCACAAACAAACTCTTGAAACCATTAACCATCTAGTAATTATTCTTTTTGTGGGTTTTTAGTCTTTTAAAATTTACAACTGGCATAACATAACATAACAATATATATATATATATATATATATATATATATTATACACGGTAGCTTGTGAAGCACACCAGATGAACGGGTCGCTCTTGAACCCGCACTTTTCTGAATGGGTATATTCCAGTGCAATGACATCATTCCATCATGTTCCGTCGAAGCACACTTCGAGGGGTAACAATTCTCAATATTTAAAAAAAATTATACTCCATTGAAACGTTGTAGAGCCAATTATGCTTTCACTACGCTATGAATCCCAAACGTATATTGCCTATATTGAAACGGCCTCTGTGTGTCCCGGCGGCGTTGCCTCTACTGCCTCGCGCGTTTTTCAGTTCAAAATATTTATTAGGGATTTCAAATCAGTGAGCGTGCGGTGACTTGCAGAAATGTCCAGCAGAGGAAAACGAGTGTGGCGATGACCCTTAAAAGAGAAAAGGCAAAAAGGTGAGCACATAATTCATATTCAGTATAATGTTTATGTTCAATAATAAGCAACTCGATTTGAAGTTGATGAATATACTTTTTTTTGTATAATCAGGTTGATTATCGTATGAGGAAACCTGATAGCTCCAAAAAATGTGGATTTTTCGTCAGGTTCAGGTGACGAAGTTGAATTTTCCGATCTGAGTTGCTGCGAGACGAGTAATACCGAAAATGAAAATAATCCCGGTTATATGGAAATATCTGCAGAGAAACTAAGAAATATTAAAAAGTCGATCAGTAGTCTCACACCATGGAACATCGAGTGAGATATCGACTTTTTCAGCTCTAGAATATAATTCTGAATCAGGAAAACTCTCGTATCTGGAGAAACTAGATATGTGAGAATTATGAAGTTTTTCATATAATCCTCTGCGTATTCTTATTCCATCCTTAGAGGGGGGTGGGGGAGAGAAAAGGTGTGACTGTTTTGAAGTAAGATAAGTAAATAAAAATCATAAATTTCAGGATTTTTTAAAATTCTAGGTTAAAGTGAGGGTTGAAAGTTTGTATAGGAGTACCGTTAGTTTTTTCAAGTGGAGTTCATGAAAATTGTAATTATAGGTCTTTGTTACAAATACATAAATATGTGTTTCAGTGTTCTTTGAAATTTAACCCCTGAAGGGGTGATATAGGAGGTTGAAAATGTATATGGTTGTTTCGTTACTTTTTATGTTAGGATCATAGGATCATTCGTTACAAATGAAGACATACATATTTCAGTGTTCAGTGTATGGGTGGATTAACACTCATAAGTATGCAATAGAAATGAACGATTAGCACAGCAGTTCTTTGAGAAAATATATTTTTATTTACGAAACTAAAAAACATTTGCGTTTGATGCTGCCCCAAAGAATTTCTCAGACTTTCACCTAACTAGTCAGCAAAGACTACCTCTCCTCTTTATATATATATATATTATAATATTAAACAATTTATAATATTAAACTGATTTATAATATTAAACAATTGTCACTGTCACAAGAAAAATATTTTTTTAAAGTTTCCTCATATTATTAATTTTATTTAAAAATTTCCCATATGTTAGTTTTTAAATTACCCAATACTATACAATTTCATATTGTTATTCATTATAATTTTAGTCGTCCTGAGGAAGGCAATAAACATAGCCGAAAGCTTGACGAATTTCAAAGAGTTTACTTGAAATGAAGCCTTTTAACCACTCTGCATCCCCACAAGAAATCTACCTCTTTAATAACGCCAGTCACGAATACTTATCACTCTATATATACAGGGTGGCCCACCACATTCGCCTCGGTATTTCTACGAGAAATGAAGAGAGTTAGGGAAAAACTTTTAGCACAGTTATATGTGAGTCCATGAGGAGCATATTCCAAAATTATTTTGAAATATATAGGGTGATCCCCAAAAAAATTACATACCAAAGTTATATTTTTTCTTATGGAACACCCTATATTTTTTATATTTTTAGATACTATAGACAAAATAAAGGGGAGTTACTATTATATTTCCCATACTTAAAACCGACCGTTTCTGAGAAATTTATAAATACAGACCATAATTTGAAAATTGTTTTCACCCTGTAACGTGTACCGAACTGCTCGTGATTAAATGTACTGCTTAGCTCAAAGGTTAAAGTTAACTACTACATGAAATTTTTAATGCAATATTATATAGAGTGGCGAAAAAAATTGCCTCCAAATTTGGACACACATTTAATTAAATAACTTCTTAAAGTTGAATGGAACACCCCGTATTTAGTGGCGTAATTTGACGCAGAATTAGATTCCCTTCAAAACTATATCTTCTGCTTTTCACACAAAAGGCGTTTTTATATTTTACTTATGAGTAATTTTTTTATCTTAAAAATGAAACACACTGTATTGTAATGAAAAACATGTTTGAAGTCATTTTACCGAAAAACTAAGAATCTTAAATAGTTTAATATTTTAATAAATGCTCAAAATGGTGTCCATTATTCTCGATGCATAGGCGAACTCTTTCTTGAAATGAGTGCTGACTCTGGATAACATATTATGCGGTATGGAACGAAACGCATTTCTTATTCGTACTTTCATATCCTGAGGTGTCGTTGGCGGTGTATCGTGAACAATACTTTTGATATATCCCCATAAAAAATAGTCGGGACCTGTAAGGTCCGGAGACCTGGCTGGCCAGTTCTGTGGAATTCCTCGTCCTATCCATCTATTTGGAAATTGTCGATCTAACTCGTTTCTAACACGTCTATCAAAGTGTGCAGGAGCACCATCTAGCTGCATCCACATCCGTTGACGAATATTAACAGGTATACTTTCCAACAGCACAGGCAAATTATCCCTAATAAATCCGAGAAACATGACGCCGTTTAAGTGACCATCGAAAAAGTGAGGACCTACTACTTGCGTTCCAATTATTCCACCCCACACATTAACAGACCATCTGTGCTGGTGATCAAGGGTTCTAAAAATATTAGGGTTTTCGTCACTGTAATAGTGAAAGTTATGTCTGTTAACTAATCCGTTGTTATGAAAAGTTGACTCATCGGAAAAAAACACATAGTCAAAAAAAATTTCTTCATCACCAAACTTTTCTAAAGCCCATAAACAAAAATTCAGTCGTCGATCATAATCTTCTTCAAAAAGCTGTTGATGTAGTTGAATGCGATACGGGTGGAATTTGTACTTTTTAATTATTCTTTGGATACTCTGTCTGCTTATTCCAGTTGTTTCACATATTTTTTGCTGACTTGTGTGAGGGTGTTCAACTAGAGATAACATCACTAAATATTCATTTTCCTCATTTCCAGTAACCGGTTTTTGCCGTTCTCGCTTATCATAAGATACACTGCCTGTTCTTCGGAAAAGCTGCAACAACTTTTCCAATGAACGCTTGTTAGGATGACTCCTGTTAGGATACCTTTGGGCATATACTCTTGACGCTGATAAACAGTTTTCTTCACACTCACCGATTATCAAAATCATATCAATTCGTTCTTCCTGGGGATAAGTTCTATTTTACAATATTTCAAAAAGACAATAATTTTAAACTAGTTAAAACAATGATAATGGTTTGATTAACAAGTTGTGTCACTGTCAAATACTTTTTGTTTCATAATAATAATTAACGTCATCTAGGCCAGAGCCTACTATTATTAAAAAAATAGTATAATAGGTTTTATAGGAAATCGTAAATGTATGTTTTTATTGATCCCATATTGTAATTTTGGTATTTATTTCAATAAGTCTGATTTGCTCAGAAGCAAGCTAATTTAAGATATTTCGCCTCAATAATTAAGACACGTGCATCTTCTTATTTTGAAGAATGCTTTAATATTTCAGAAATGGCAATAAATTTGAGTTTTTACATTTGCCTGCATTTTACTTTAGATACACCGTATTTTCAGAAATTTTAACTTCTGCTTCTGGCGAATCTACGTATTCCTTAATAAAAAAGTTTTTAAATTGCTATTTGAGCTTTTCATTACCATACAGTGTGTTTCATTTTTAAGATAAAAAAATTACTCATGAGTAAAATATAAAAACGCCTTTTGTGTAAAAAGCAGAAGAGATAGGTATAGGGAACCCCAATATAGTTCTGAAGGGAATCTAATTCTGCGTCAAATTACGCCACCAAATACAGGGTGTTCCATTCAACTTAAGGAAGTTATTTAATTAAATGTGTGTCCAAATTTTGAGGCAGAATTTCATGTAGTAGTTAACTTTAACCTTTGAGCTAGGCAGTACATTTAATCACGAGCAGCTCGTTACACGTTACAGGGTGAAAACAATTTTCAAATTATGGTCTGTATTTTTTTAAATTTCTCAAAATTTCTCAGAAACGGTCAGTTTTAAGTATGGGAAATATAATAGTAACTCACCTTTATTTTGTCTATAGTATCTAAAAATATAAAAAAATATAGGGTGTTCCATAAGAAAAAATATAACTTTGGTATGTAATTTTTTTGGAGATCACCCTATATATTTCAAAATAATTTTGGAATATGCTCCTCATGGACCCACATATCACTGTGCTAAATGCTTTTCCCCAACTCTCTTCATTTCTCGTAGAAATACCGAGGCGAATGTGGTGGGCCACCCTGTATATATATATATATATATATATATATATATATATATATATATATACAAAATGGAAGGAATTTAATGGACATAGCCCTTAGAGGAAAGTGCTTACCGTAGACACGTGTTTCGGGCTCTCGGCCCTCATCAGTACGTACTGATGAGGGCCGAGAGCCCGAAACATGTGTCTAGGGTTAGCACTTTTCTCTGAGGGCTATGTCCATTAAATTCCTTCCATTTTGTTTGTAACAGTCCCCTCGATATTACTCTCTTTCATATTTATATTCCTGGACTCGGATGTCACGCAGGTAGCTATAGCTGCCTCGGTGGTGGCTTTGGTTGTTGCCCTGGAATTCATGGTCTGCTGACCGAAATCACAAATGAGCGGCTAGCTTCTGTTTGTTGACTCCGTTGATTTGTCGTTGTTCATCCTTGCACTTCTCCACCGTACTGATGAGGGCCGAGAGCCCGAAACACGTGTCTACGGTTAGCACTTTTCTCTGAGGGCTATGTCCATTAAATTCCTTCCATTTTGTTTGTAACAGTCCCCTCGATATTACTCTCTTTCATATTTATTTATATATATATATATATATATATATATATATATATATTGTTAAATAGTACTTTGGTCAGCCCGCTATGTAGACAGGGCGCTGGTCCACCCGACTTTTCCAGTTCATGCGGTGTATATACTCTCTTTCACTATATCTTAAGCATCATATTATGCTAGGCAAATATGGAGGGGTAAGAAAAAACATCATATATTAATTTTATATGTGGATAATACCTTCGTTAGCTCGATATTCTTTAACACGTTGGTTAGCCCGTGTTTTCGTATAGGTTCATGTAGAACGGCACTTGGTCAGCCCAGCGTTATTGCCGCTTTTCTCCATTTGTTTCTGTTCCTATTCCTCATTTACGTACAGATCAAGATTGTGCGTATTAAGTTGTAATTGTGAAACATGTCCAGCAGGAGCAAAAAAATTGTGTTTTGGCGCATCATTATTCCAGAGAAAAAAAACAAGTGAGTATTATGAACTACAATGAATAACTCAGCCATTTAATGATTTCGATATAATCATACCACCTATGAATGAATGAATGGTTTCGGGAAGAAAACAGTAATTGTCGTAAATTTGAAGAAATGTTTTCTCTCTCCTGGCACCACAAAATTTACAGAATTCAAAATGATTTTCCAGTCACTGAATTAAAAAAAAACTCATTTTGGAAATTTACTCGATAATATTCGATTATTTGTATAATGAATTAATGTATCAAGCGAATGAATGGAATTGGATTAAAGGACACCATATATGCAATCAGAAATATCCATAATATTTAAGTAGTAGTTTATAGCCGTTTGTAGGTCCTTCTCATCCATGACCTTGACCATGAGATGGAAAGGTTGGAGGTCGTGTATCATTGACATTGAAGTGCCTTTGTGCTAGAAAGTGTGGTGTTTGCATGACCTTGTGTGTGAGAGGGATTCATTTCTTGTTAACCTTGTAACGCTAGTCGATGAGTAAGGGATCGCGCATTCATTTCAGTATGCATGAGAATGTGGTCCAAGACCTTCAAACTAGCCTCAGCGTGAAATGTGTGCGTGAATTCGTTGTTGATCAGAAGTTGAATTATAGTCAACAAAAGAACTTCATCAGCTAGAAGTCAAGTGTATTTTTCATCAGTGGAAACGTATCTTCATAAATTCGCTATGTCTCTTGCAAAAATAGATTTGGAAAAAATTAATTCCCTAATTATTGGTGCGGGGAGCAAAAAAAAAAATGAATTCTGATTAATCTCCCAAACCCTCATATTTTCATAGTTGAAAAACAAGCTATTCAATACGTAGCTAAAAACAGTTGTCGTTGATCAATGTATCTATTTTTCTCTACCACAAAAAAGAATGGTTGAAACCAATGAGTTCCCCCATATAGAATTGTATTGATGAAACTCATACAAAAAATTTCATCATAATTGCTCCATTCAGAAATATCACATTGACAGGGCATAGAATAGAATTAGTTATATACAACAATTTTCTCAAAACAATTCCCTAGTCCTTAAGATCACATGCATTTTTTCAGAGGTGATTTTTCTAAAACTTGAAATTATATTTATTCGTTAGTTTAAGTTGTGCTAAAAACGAAATGGCGATTCTGGCACCTGTTTAGCAATCGCTATGGCGTCGCGAACGCTTCATCAACTTGCCAGACAAAGTTAATACCGACAAATATGCGTCAGACTAATTTTATAATATTTATTAATGTTCATATTAATATTTCCTGAAGTAACCACTTTTGAAAAGATAACTCAAAAATATTTTTTTACAATTTCAAAAATTCGTCAGATTGATTTGCAATCGGTTCATAACCTGCTTGTTTCAAAATACTCAATAATAGTATGAAAAGATGGAAATAAAGTATTAACTTTAAAATTCGAAAGGGGTTTCGAAGCCAATTTCACCAGGGAATCATTCAAGATCGTGAAAATTAACAGCACATGTTCACATTCTTGAAGACATATGGATAAGAATCCCATTCAATGTTGTTTCTATGAAGTTAAATTGAAAAAAAAAAAACAAAATCTCAATGTTTACTTGGTCGAGAAGATATTGAAGAGTAAAGGAAATTAAGTGTTTGTCAAGTGGCAAGGTTTTTTCCAATGAAAACAATTCACAGATTAGAAAAATGCAAGTGTTTGGCATTCAATCATATTTGGTATCGAAATGAAAAAATATATTGTAAAATATGTTTTATTATCATTTAAAAAAAATCGTAAGGAAACAACATTACAACAACAAAAAATCATATACAACATTACAAAAAAAATCATGTACTTAATCACTTTCACTCAAAAGACAATTGTTCAGCTCTTTCTGCCATTCTTCGAGAATTGATGGCATTGCATCATAGGATTGGATCGAGTCCAGCCTAGCCATTTCTACTTGCTTTCGAATGCTGGTGTTGTATTTTATATCCCTATCCACCCTTTGTTTGATGGCATTGGACTTCTTTTGCATTTCAGCAATCT
Organism: Gonioctena quinquepunctata; assembly: GCA_018342105.1. Classification (NCBI taxonomy): domain Eukaryota; kingdom Metazoa; phylum Arthropoda; class Insecta; order Coleoptera; family Chrysomelidae; genus Gonioctena; species Gonioctena quinquepunctata. Next base: position 9,138 of record JAFIRS010004879.1, read on the forward strand.
TTTTATCCATTTTATACGCGACTGCAACTTCATCTAATTCTTTATCAGCTTGAGCACACTTTGTGATGGTATTGTTGGATTCAGCGATGTTACGTTTTGCAATATTTCTCTTCTGAGTATAAATTTGCAGTGGCACATGCGAAGCTAGCGATCCAATGGCTGCGGATGCAATTTTCGAAGATGCATCCTTTTTTTTCGATCTTCCCTTAGCTTTGGAGGACGATGTGGACGATTTCGAGGTACTCGGCTTCGAACTGTTCAAAGCAGAATCTTGTTTCAGAGTTCGAGTGGTGGCGGTGGGAAGGTCAAGTGTAGATCTCCTCTTTCGTTTTGGAGGCTGGACCTGGATATCCTGAAGAACTTGGATGACAGGAGCCGTTTCAATGATTTGGTCAGGCATACAGATCACAAGTGGAGAACTGGTTGGCAATTGAGATATAGAAACATCTTGCAGATCTGGCACCTCAGCCGCACTTATCAAAATGAATTCATCAATATCAAAATTCAAATCCATCATGTCATCGTCCTCTTTTGATGCTGCTGCTACTTCAACACTGCTATGTACGTCAGCAGTAAGTAATTTTTCCAAAATACTAATATCGTTGGAAATCATCGTAGTTATAAACTTTAACAAACACACACACGTACTACTCGTCGTCTTGAAAAGTGTTGAGAATGATTATGTAAAAAAACTCTACACTTTATAAATATTTCTCCAACACTACACCCTTTCCCCCAATACTGCAGTAAAAGTGTATCATCCCCGATTCGATGTCAAAGTGACCTTGCATTTCTATCGAATGGTTTTCAGTTGACTCAAAAATCAATATCACATAATCTCCTCCCATTCCCCCGCTTACTGCAGTAAAAGTGTATCATCCCCGATTCGATGTCAAAGTGAGCTTGCATTTCTTTCGAAACTTTGTGGCTGACTCAAAAAAAATCAAGGTCATCACTTGCATTTCTAACTGAAAATCATCGAATATCACATAACTTATTGATATAGTATCACACTTTTGCGAGTTGAATGATTAATATAAAGACCGATATGAAAAGTGGGACTTCATTTCTGGAAAATATAAATTTGCTATATAGCTACATGGAAATTCGATTAAAAACCGCGAAAAAAATATATGGGAATTGAAAACGGTGATGAAATGTCAAGTGTACATTATCCAATAATTATATATGCGTCCACTTTTTTTGTCAATTTCATCACAAATAAAAAATTATTCATTATTGCATGTACATACATGCGCAAAAAAGGTGATGTTCATTCATCTCCAAAGAGGCCACCCAAGAAAAATTATAGAGTAGTCATTAAATTTTACAATTCATAAAACACATAATACAAATAAATTTTAGTTTTGCTTTTTCGTGTTATTGGTTATGAATTATTGTTAAGAATTATTTGAATAAATAATTTATTCGTGGCTTATTAATTCAATAAACTATGAATAAACTGTTTTTTTTTCAGTGTAGGCATAAATAAACTGGACTGCAAAAAAGCAGCTATTTTTTCCTAGTAGATCTGATATTTTATCACCATACCTTTTTTTTTCCAGTTTGACATTTATTTTGTTACAAATTCCAAATTTCATAATCATTTTTGACTGTGGGCATATATTAGAATGAATATGTATGGATTTGATATATGACACAAAAGTGATATGAACTTTGATAATGACAATATTATCTTTTATTGAGATTTTTGCTTCATGATATTAATTGGTATTTGATATATGAAAAATATGAAGATGTATTACTCGATTGGCGAAATCAGACTGACGCCCAATCATTGCTATTATCAATTGTCGACTAATGCATGGATTCGTTTCATTCTATTCTACAATATTTTGACATAGAAAATATGATGTTGTTTTGAAAATTTATCGATTGTGAGAATTGAATTGAAAGGATGATATTTTTTACGAAATCAGAAGTTGGTTCTCGAATCGAGGTAGTGCGCTATAGGATTTCAGTTGTAGATTACTATTTCATTGTTTTTTTGGTTTATAAGATCTTCGATATTTGGTGCAAAAATATGAACTTGGTTTGGGCATTTATCAATTATGAGGAATGATGTTGGAGCTCAGTAATGACACTATTGTAGGCTTTGCTTTATCGTATTCAAAGATATTCGAGATGTGAAAAATGTAAAATTAATTATTTCTCGAGTGATTGGAGGAATTATGAGTATTGGTATTATTCTTAAAAAAAACTGAATAAATAATATTACACTCTCATGGAAGGGATTTGATTGGATATGCACACATATCAGAATGAATTCGATTGAATAGTGGACGTTTCATGTATCATAGAAAAAAAAGCAAAATACCGCAAGAATTATTGATGGAAATTATGAACACATCAACCTGATCGAAAAATCGATGCACACTTCCTACATGACAAAAAAGACCATTTCATTCATATATTTCCACGAGGAGTCAACAATTTCAACTCAAACTTTGAACATTGACGAAAAAAATTAAGTTTTATGAAGTTGACAGGTTGAGTGTTGTAACAAATTTTTCGTTACTTCCTTATACATAACCAATTTCTCATAACGTTTCCGATTATCTTTACGGTGGAACGGGTCAGTAGTCACTGCTCAGGTCGTGAAGAGGACGCCTTTGTTGTCGTCTCGTGAAAATGGTATCGTGACAGTTGTATTCATGTCGTCAAGCTGTGTTTTTTCCAAGTGTTTTTCAATAGAGAAAAACCAAGAACAGTTTGTGAAAAAACCCAGGTAGAATTGGTGATTTGTTCGAACCGAAGGAATAATCGATCTCTTTCTTGATTTGAACGTCGAGATAGGCAGATGGACTGAGTGAATTGATTTTGGTAAGATCTATAAGTTGAATAAGTTCCACTGCTGGAGTTTAATTGAGTAATATTATTCTCTTTATCTTTCAATTAATGTTGTAGCTGATTAGCATTTCCTTCTTCTTCCTTAGGCTTGTAATATTAGAATTCTTGGATATACCGCATGGTAATTTTTGAAGGTTAAATATAGATATTTCGGCCATTTTGACAAATCATTCATACTACATATTGTGGCTAACGTAACATCTGTTCCGAATATTGGGAACTGATTTTTTTCATTGGAAATCAGATCTACGCTTTTGCATTTTTTTAGGTACCAGTTAATTGGTAATTTGAATGGACTAGAGCTTATTTACCTCACACAACCAGTGGATTGTTCCAAGGATTCCAATTGAAGCGAAGGGCGTATTTGATTGTTCTGGGACACAGTTTGGAGTGACTAATAGGACGGCTCTCTGGTAAGCAATTTTCTTTATTTCACAACTATATGTTTATGAGAGTAATTTTCTTTTCTCTTGAGGAAAGAATTGCTTATGGAGAGAGTTGTACCTCTGGCCTAACAGTCTCAGAACACTCGATTCGATTCAATATATGCCTCAAGCGTAAAGTTGATTTCCGTTTAATAAATTTCTTATATCTATTACTCCATTCAATTCCCAGTGTAGCTTATTTGATTTTTGATCGTTGCAGAGTCAATTCACTTCAGTTACTACCTTGTCGCCAAGAGCAGGGAGATTCACAAAAATTTTTGAGAATTACCTGTTTATCGATTTGAAAAGGAATTGCCGCCCTATTTCAAAATTATCTTTATCTAAGAGAGTTGTGCCCACTGAAAGACGTGAGGTCTCTCTCTCCAGTTATCTTTAAAATTCTTCAATTAAAGAATTATTTAACATTATCTTTTCCAAAGAGAGTTGTGCCCACTGAAAGACGTGTGGTCTCCCTCTTCGGTTTATCTCTGGAAATTCTTCAATAAAAAGAATTATTTCACTTTATCTTTATCTAAGAGAGTCGTGCTCACTGAAAGACGTGTGTCTCTCTCTTCTTATCTTGGCTGAAGAGTATACTTTTACTCTGACTATTATCTTGGTTCAGAAACCCTATATTTTTTGTAGCCTACTAGGGTATTTTGGTTATAACACTATATTTTCCTTTGGCACTTGCTTTACAATAGTATATTTTTGTACTGACAACCTTTAAATATTTCGCTTTAAAATAGTAGATTTTTTCTCTGGCAATTTTATAGTATTTTGCTTTAAAACACTATATTTGTTCTCTGGTAAAATTTGAAGGAAATTTTTATATTTCTTTTGGAATACCTTTCCTCATTAAATTTTTTTACCCTTCTGGTACATAGAATCACCTTATCAAAACTTACCTGTTTCAAAATTTAACTGAATTTGAACATCACGTTTTGGGTGAGGTTTGTTTTGTTTGGTTTTAAATTTTGTTCATTTTTAATATTTTTTTAAATTATTAAAATTAACTTGTAAATTTAACTCCAGAATAGCAGATTGGATTGCTATTTATTATCTTTGTTCTTTCACTGTAACTTTCCAGTCTTTCATATAGACTGAGATTTTTATTGTATGCTATCATTTGCATCTATCTTTTGACTCTCGATTAAAATTTGAAGCATAAAACTTGAGGTTCAAAGGATATCCTTCGTTCTCCCCTTTTTGTACATATATTGATTCCTATCATCTTCTTCGCATGATATATACCACGGAGGGAACCCATCTACGGAGACAGAAGGACTAGTAACCTGGGAGGTCTTACAGCACATCAATATCGGCACTGGTCCGTGAAGATCTACTAAATTCACGCCGATAAGGGGGTCTAAAACCAACTATAGAACCACCCACGACCATCTTCATCATAACCGCTGAAACCAAGTTCCTCCTAGAACCGCTGAGACCAGCTTCAAGAAACTAGCCTTCATCTTTCTCGCTCAAGATCTCCGAAAGTATATTCGTGGCACCAACAACTGGAGGAATCATAGGTGTAAATGTTCGAATTTTGATCAGAGTCAAAAATACTGGTTTTTTTATGTAATTTTTCCATTCTTTCAAGAGAAGTTCAATACTCTTCTAGTATTTGTTAATTTTTTTTTTATATCTTGTTCAATAATTTTAATTCCAACTGGAATAAATTTGTTAAGTTGATTTATTGCCTATTTATTTGCCTTCCCATACAAGCTAGGTAACATTTATTTAATTTTATTTATCTTTGACTTTTGTCTTCAGCAAGTCTGGCGCCCAACTCTTGAACTAGTCAAGTTAATTAATGTATAATTTTTTTAGTGGCCAAATTTGATTAACTAGGAAAAGTCATTAATTGAACCTTACTCACAGCCTAACCGTATCCATCTGAGCAGCCTATCGGCAAAGTGATTCCACCTTGTTAAATTTGAATCATATAATTTAAAATCTGGGGTTCAAAAGTAAGGGGTGTTGCACAATTGGCGCCCAACGTGGGGCTCGAAAAACTTGACTGTTCTTTTTCTCTTTTTCGTATCTTGTCCTAGCTTGTGGAAGACATAATAAATTTTTTTGTTGAAAGAACATTTACAAATCTGATCCAAAAGAACTTGGTAAATATTTATTGATATTTATACATTATCTATCTTTGATATTTTGTGATTCTTACTGCCTATATCGTTATTGAGTTGCCTATATCTTATTGAATTGCCTATATCGTACCGTATTGCCTTTTATCGTATAGCCAAATTGCCTATATCTCTATTGTATTGCCTATATCGTACCGTATTACCTATATCGTACCGCCAAATTGCCTATATCTCTATCGTATTGCCTATATATTGTACGTTATCTTTGCTATCGTATCGCCTACTATTTTTGAGTATTCCATAAGTACCAGCTTTATCTATTATCGTTGAATTTTAAATTGAGCAGATTTCCAAGTCCAACATGAATTCTAATCACTTGAAAACAAATGAATTGACTTATGAGCTGAAAATTCGTGGAATAGAACCTACCGGTGATGTAGATGCTAAACGAAAAATTTTAAGAGGACTTTTAAGTCAGGAAAATGCCAATCGTAGTTTTCGTGTGGGCATTACAAATCCATACAAACATGCACCGGATGTTCTTGAATTGAGAGCAAGTATCGCTGATTTGAAACAAGTTATATCTAGTTTTGGTGGATCTAAGGAAGATCCGACGTTTAACCGAATTTCAAGTCGATTAGCTCATTTGTCGAATCGTTTGTCCAGACTTTCTGTTGATGATCAAGATGAAGAAATTGCTAGAAAAGAAATTCAGTATCTGGTGTTGGAGTTGGAAGCTGATTTTGATTTGAAAGTTTCTCCAAGTACTTCGACTCCTACTCAATCTTGCCCTCCTGTGGCTGCTAATGTTTTTTCGAATAATCGATTGGTTGCTCCATATAAATGGAATATCTCTTTCACGGGTTCAAATCAGAAAGAATCAGTTAATTCATTTTTGGAAAAAGTTGAATTATTGCGAGAAGCACGAGGTGTTTCAAAACCGAACTTTTCATTCGGCTTGTGATTTGTTTAAAGGTTCTGCCTGGACATGGTTTGTCAATAATAAAATAATTTCCATAATTGGGATGAGATTGTTATTGCACTATAAAAAGATTACCTTCCTTATTTTTATGAAGAGGACTAAGAACGTGAAATTAACTCAAGAACCCAAGGTGCTACTGAAAGAGTAGCTGTACTCATTTCTTCTATGGAAGGTCTTTTAATCGTTTATCTAACAAACCAGATGAAGAGACTAGAGTTCGCAAAATTCGTAGAAATTTGTTACCTTTTTTCATTTCGTCCTTGGCTTTACAAGATCCAAAAACTGTCACTGAACTTTCTGATTTGTGCAAAAGATTGGAAGAATCTCGTTTATGGGCTGATCTTATAAAGCACCCCCTAGTCGTGGTACTGGTTTATTAGAACCTGATTTAAGTAGTCCCTATAGTGGAGCAGGTACTTCGTTTTCTTGCTCGTCCCCTTCCGTGAATTTTAGGAAGAATTTTCCTGGTTCAAATATCTCTGCCTTATCGAACACTCGATGTTGGAATTGTGACTTGACTGGTCATACTTATCGTGAATGTAGAAAACCCAGGTCCATATTTTGTTATGGATGTGGTTTGAAAAATACCGTTAAATCAAATTGTCGTAACTGTTGTTCAAAAAACGGGAAACAAGGTGGCGAAAACCTGGACGTTGTCACCAGTCAGTTTACCGAAGGTCCAGAAAACCAACCAGCCAAATCCCAATCCAAAAAATATCAAAAAAAGCAAAGCAAACAGGAACATTGAAAACTTCTGCCTCGGAATGGCAAAATTGGTTATCTACCGTTAAAAATTTCTTATCTTCTGTAAATATAAATCCTATTTTCGTTAAAAAAATTAATGATAATCGTCCCTATCTTAATGTCGAATTTTTTGGTCAGAAAATTCTTGCCCTTGCTGACACTGGCAGTAATTCTTGTATTTTGGGTTCTGCAGGGTTTAGTCTACTGCAAAAATTTAATCTCCCTATTAAATATGAATCTATGGCCCATGTCACTACCGCTGATGGTAAGCCTCAGGATTTTTTGGGTTATATTTTGGCTCCTATTTCTCTAAATGGTGTTACTGAGGATTTGAAAATTCTTATTGTTCCTTCCGTGACTCATAGTCTTATCTTGGGAATGGATTTTTCCATCTCTTCCGTATTGAAGCCAACTTTAGTAATTTATCGTATTCTGTTGAATCCAATATCTGTACCGTTAACACCATCCTGCCATTTTCTGAACTTACGTGTTCACAGAAAACTGAACTTAGGAAGTCACTGACCTTTTCAAATCTATAGCTCCTACTGATAAACTCGGTCTCACTCAATTGTTGACACACCGTATTGATACTGGTGATGCCAAGCCCATTGTTCAAAGACAATATCCTTTGTCCCCTACCATGCAAGAGCATTTGAACAAGGAAATTGATGAGATGTTGAAGCTCAAGGTCATTCAACCTTCCCAATCTCCCTGGTGTAGCCCACCATGGTTGGTTCCGAAACGTTCTGGAGATTTCCGGGTTTGTTTTGATGGTCGGAAGCTTGATGCAGTCACAGTCAATGATGCATATCCTATGCCTCTTATTGATAGTATCTTGAACAAATTACAGGATGCTAGGTATCCATTGATTTGACTAAGGCTTTCTTTCAAATTCCTTTAGAGGAGTCGTCTAGACCCAAGACCGCTTCTGCAGTGTATGGTAGAGGTCTCTTTGAGTTCACTGTCTCTCCCTTTGGTTTGAGCAATAGTCCGAAACTTATGGCACGTTTGATGGATATCGTTATTGGACCATCTTTGGCTCCATTTTGTTTCGTTTATCTTGATGACATCATCGTGGCCACTCCTAGTTTCGATCTTCATGTCAAAACCTTGAAGGAGGTGTTTCGGCGACTTAAACATGCTAACCTCACGGTTAATTTGGATAAGTGTGAATTTTGTAGACCCTCTCTTGTTTACCTAGGTTTTGTTGTGGACCAACAAGGCTTAAGGACAGATCCCGAGAAAGTTTCTGCTATCGTTAACTATCCCACTCCCAAAAATACCACTGAAATCAAAAGGTTGATAGGTCTCGTCAGTTGGTATCGTCGATTTATTAAAGATTTTTCTTCTATTTGTTCACCCATATCTGATCTTCTTCATGGTCGAAAGAAAGGTCAACCCATAACTTGGACTCCAGAAGCGGAGGAAGCATTTTCAGAAATTAAATCTCGTCTTACTTCAGCTCCTGTGTTAGCTAGTCCTGATTTCACAAAGCCTTTTGTGATTCAGTGCGATGCCTCAGATACTGGCGTAGGTGCTATTTTGTACCAAGAATGTGAAGGTGTCGAACATCCTGTAGCTTATGCAAGTAAGACTCTTACTACTTGTCAGCGTAAATACACAGTTACTGAAAAGGAGCTGTTAGCTATCATTTTTGGTATAGAAAAAATCCGAAGCTATATCGAAGGAACCAAGTTCACGATTGAAACTGACCATGCCTCCCTTATCTATCTTCATAACTTATCTAACCCTTCTGGACGTTTGACTAGATGGGCCGTGAAACTCTCCCAGTTTGACTTTACTATTAAGCATCGGAAAGGTTCCTTAAATGTAGTGGCAGATGCCTTATCTCGTTCGGTTGCTGAAATTTCCGTTATCGATGTCTCTACTTTTCAGCCGGATGCATGGTATACTTCCATGATCCAGAAAATCCAAAAAACTCCGGAAGCTTATTCCTCATTCCGTGTCGAAAACGGTATTATCTACAAACATATCTTTTCTCACCACAATCTAGTTAGTAATCTAACTGATTGGAAAATAGTTGTACCTTCTGCCAATCGGCAAGAAATTTTTAAGTTTTATCATGATAACGAAACTGCTGCCCATTTAGGGATATCAAAAACCCTTTCTCGTATCTTAGAATTATATTACTGGCCAAAAATTCGCAAAGATGTCTATAGGTATGTTACGAAATGTCCTGTTTGTGCTGCTTGTAAAAGTTCGAATTTACCTCGAGCGGGTCATATGGGATCTTACAAAATGTAAATTTTCCTTTCCAATGTGTTTCGGCAGATTTGTTAGGTCCTTATCCTAGGTCCAAAAATGGTAACCAATATGTTTTGGTTGTCGTAGACTGGTTTACCAAATATGTCTTAGTTCATCCAATGTCTAAAGCTATCTCAAAAAATATCGTAAAATTCATTGAAAATAATGTATTTCTTATCTATGGTGTGCCTCAAATTTTTATTGTGGACAATGGAAGCCAATTTGTTAGCAAAGAATTTAAAAGTTGATGACAGATTATCGAGTTCAAAGATTTGGTATAATGCCAAATATCACCCTCAAGTTAATTTTGCTGAAAGAGCTAATAAGGTGATAGTCACATCCATTCGCTGTTATATTCATGATAATCATAAAACATGGGATTCATCTATCTTTAAAGTTGCTCAAGCCATCAGATTAGCAAAACATGAGGTTACTGAATATTCTCCAGCTTTCTTAAATTTTGCTAGAAACATTCCTGTTACAGGAGATTTTTATGGCAAAATTTCAGAAAATGAAAATAACATTCTTACTATTACTGATAAATCACAGCGAATCGATGATATTCAAGAACTTCCAAAATTGTTTGTTGATGTTCGTAAAAGTTACATCAAGCTTATATTCGGAATGCTCTCACTATAATTTGAGAAAACGAGAGCTGAAATTTCATGTCGGTGACAGACTTTGGAAGAAAAATGTAACTCTTTCTTCAGCTCCGAATAACTATTCCGCAAAATTGGCTCCCAAATTTATACCTTGCATTGTTTCTAAGGTTATCTCTAACTTGGTTTATGAGCTTAAAGACATGGATGGCAAAGACTTAGGACGTTGGCATGTTGAGGATCTCAAATCCGCTTTTGTTGATAACGATTCAAATTTATCTGATGAAGAATATTTTAGTGCTGGGTCCGAGAGTTCAGGCGACTAAATATTTTTTCTCTTAACTTTTCGAGAGAGGGCATACTCCTTCTTTATCTTTCCTTTTTCTTATCTTATCTTATCTTATCTATTCTTAGGGCTCTGTGAGAGGGGCCTAAGACTGCTCTCACCATGGCATTCACCAGATGTTGAGTAAAAGTCTCAAAACTGGCCACTAACAAGAAAATCTTTCAGCTAATGATTTATATTCTTAGGGCTCTGTGAGAGGGGCCTAAGACTGCTCTCACCATGGCATTCACCAGATGTTGAGTAAAAGTCTCAAAACTGGCCACTAACAAGAAAATCTTTCAGCTAATGATTTATATTCTTAGGGCTCTGTGAGAGGGGCCTAAGACTGCTCTCACCATGGCATTTACCAGATGTTGAGTAAAAATCTCAAAACTGGCCACTTTCAGAACACATTTCCATCTTAGACTTCTATTCTTAGGGCTCTGTGAGAGGGGCCTAAGAATTTTTCTATATCTTTTCGGTTTAGTACTCGTCTACTATTTAGTTGAGTATCCTTTGGTTATTTGAGAGATATATCTATACACCTTATTTCCTTGCCTTCCTCCTAATATTTGCAGTAACTTATTGTTCAGTTGTCAAAGTCAACTTTTGAGGAAAAAGTGTATATGTTAATGTAGAACGTAGCAAAAAGGGTCGACTAAGGTTGTACTTTGAGGAAGTGTTTATCTTTTGGTAATTCCTGATGGAAACTCTGTACTTCCAAAAAGGAACCTTGTCAACACCTTATGTGAGAGATTGATTTTGAATCATTTTTGCTGTTTCTTTGTAGTTTTTTCAATTTGAATCTATACAAAATTACTTTGTCTTTCATGAAATCTGGTTACAGACTGCATCAATGTATTTCACTTGTTATTTCCTTTTCGTTTCTTATCTTCCCGTGGCCTTATTAGAAAATCAGATCTTAAACTGGAAATGATGTATTTCATTTCGTTTGAGATAGTCTAATAATGTCTTATCGTATCGTTGCCGTATTAGACAGTTGGATCTTTGACTGGAGATGATGTATTTCATTTCGTCGAAGATTGTCTAATAATATCGGTTCGTATCTTACCGTATTAAACATTTATATGTGTGTTGTATTTCACTTCGTTTCAGATTGTTTAATAATTTTCCAGTGGAACATAAAATTTCTTGATAATACCTTTTTTTCAGGTAATAAGTTTTGATGTTTCACAATTTTGGCAACATATCGTGGTTACTGTAATATCGAGCTAGGGTGCAAATTCCCATTCGTTGGTTGAGTTTGAATCTCTCATATGATCTTATCTTATTTATTTATCTTATCTTATTTATCTTATCTTATTTATCTTATCTTATCTTATCTTATCTTATTTATCTTATCTTATTTATCTTATCTTATTTATCTTATCTTATTTATCTTATCTTATTTATCTTATTTATTTATTTATTTATCTTATCTTTTCTATTATCTGTTTATCTTATTTCTTTATCTTATCTGTCTGTTTTCCTTGGGTAATTTATAGTTAAATTAGCGCAAATTCAAAATTTTTAAGGGACTCGCTTTTGTTAGGTGCGTGCATAGTTCGGTCTGGCTGTTGAATTTTTTTTTTTTGACAGGATCTTTCGAAGGGAAGGTATTGGGGGGTTGTATTTGGTTAGTCGTGAGCCTACGGGTGATCATGACTTTAGGTCTTAAAGGTGACGGCTGGATGCAACTACTGTGCCGACCTCAGCTCGACTGGTCTGCTTAGGCTGAAGACTTGCTCGCAGTGGCAAAAACGGGAACATTCCCGTCCCTTTTTGGTATTTTGTATCGTGAACCATAAGTTCATTTTTAGTTTGGTGACGCTGTAGTTACTTCAGTTGTAGGTGACAGCTGGTAAAACCAAAATTGGTTATATTTCATATTGGAATTATTTTGTTTCGCCAGGTTTGTGCTGAATGGGGCCTTCCTTGTCCTGATTCGGTGGGATCGGTGGTTATTTCAAGTAATCTGGGGACGAGTGGTTATGAGTGTTCCTCAACGGCGCAGCACCTAATACTTCGCAGCAACGAGGACACTTTGGCTGGATTGTTTGGGAGGACTCCGGTTACACAGTTTCTGGGCTTGGATGTTTTCATTCATCGAAATCATTTTTTCCCTTCGTTCATTTAGTCTTTGGTGTAAACAGAGAACTGAAGTTTTAGCTTGGTAAATGCTACTATTTACTCATTTGAATTTTTTCAAATGTATGTTTTCCTTCACTCATTTAGTTTGCCAGGAGTGCAACGAGTAGAAGCTTTAGCTTTGTAAATGCTATAATTTACGAATATTTTGTTTGATTTGTATACTTTTCAACCTTTCGCCTGTCAGTATACAGGGCTGTTGAAAGTTACGGTTGGGTTTTAAACTCATTTGATAGCATGCCTATTTAATTTTTTTGTGTGCCTGGGAATTTATAGTGTTTCTGATTTTTTTTTAGTACTTTCAGCTTACTTTAAATACCTGGAAAAACAGGTGAACTGTGATTTCGTCGAACCGAAAGGATAATCGCTCTTTCTTGATTTGAACGTCGAGATAGGCAGATGGACTGAGTGAATTGATTTTGGTAAGATCTATAAGTTGAATAAGTTTCACTGCTGGAGTTTAATTGAGTAATATTATTCTCTTTATCTTTCAATCAATGTTGTGGCTGATTAGCATTTTCTTCTTTTTCCTTAGGCTTGTAATATTAGAATTCTTGGATATACCGCATGGTAATTTTTGAAGGTTAAATATAGATATTTCAGCCATTTTGACAAATCATTCATACTACATATTGTGGCTAACGTAACATCTGTTCCGAATATTGGGAACTGATTTTTTTCATTGGAAATCAGTTCTACGCTTTTGCATTTTTTTAGGTACCAGTTAATTGGTAATTTGAATGGACTAGAGCTTATTTACCTCACACAACCAGTGGATTGTTCCAAGGATTCCAATTGAAGCGAAGGGCGTATTTGATTATTCTGGGACACAGTTTGGAGTGACTAATAGGACGGCTCTCTGGTAAGCAATTTTCTTTATTTCATAACTATATGTTTATGAGAGTAATTTTCTTTTCTCTTGAGAAAGAATTGCTTATGGAGAGAGTTGTACCTCTGGCCTAACAGTCTCAGAACACTCGATTCGATTCAATATATGCCTCAAGCGTAAAGTTGATTTCCGTTTAATAAATTTCTTATATCTATTACTCCATTCAATTCCCAGTGTAGCTTATTTGATTTTTGATCGTTGCAGAGTCAATTCACTTCAGTTACTACCTTGTCGCCAAGAGCAGAGAGATTCTTAAAAATTTTTGAGAATTACCTGTTTATCGATTTGAAAAGGGAATTGCCGCCCTATTTCAAAATTATCTTTATCTAAGAGAGTTGTGCCCACTGAAAGACGTGAGGTCTCTCTCTTCAGTTATCTTTAAAAATTCTTCAATTAAAAGAATTATTTAACATTATCTTTTCCAAAGAGAGTTGTGCCCACTGAAAGAAGTGTGGTCTCCCTCTCCGGTTTATCTCTGGAAATTCTTCAATAGAAAGAATTATTTCACTTTATCTTTATCTAAGAGAGTCGTGCTCACTGAAAGACGTGCGTCTCTCTCTTCTTATCTTGGCTGAAGAGTATACTTTTACTCTGACTATTATCTTGGTTCAGAAACCCTATATTTTTTGTAGCCTACTAGGGTATTTTGGTTATAACGCTATATTTTCCTTTGGCACTTGCTTTGCAATAGCATATTTTTGTACTGGCAACCTTTAAATATTTTGCTTTAAAATAGTAGATTTTTCCTCTGGCAATTTTATAGTATTTTGCTTTAAAACACTATATTTGTTCTCTGGTAAAATTTGAGGAAATTTTTATATTTCTTTTGGAATACCTTTCCTCATTAAATTTTTTTACCCTTCTGGTACATAGAATCACCTTATCAAAACTTACCTGTTTCAAAATTTAACTGAATTTGAACATCACTTTTGGGTGAGGTTTGTTTTGTTTGGTTTTAAATTTTGTTCATTTTTAATATTTTTTTAAATTATTAAAATTAACTTGTAAATTTAACTCCAGAATAGCAGATTGGATTGCTATTTATTATCTTTGCTCTTTCACTGTAACTTTCCAGTCTTTCATATAGACTGAGATTTTTATTGTATGCTATCATTTGCATCTATCTTTTGACTGTCGATTAAAATTTGAAGCATAAAACTTGAGGTTCAAAGGATATCCTTCGTTCTCCCCTTTTTGTACATATATTGATTCCTATCATCTTCTTCGCATGATATATACCACGGAGGGAACCCATCTACGGAGACAGAAGGACTAGTAACCTGGGAGGTCTTACAGCACATCAATATCAGCACTGGTCCGTGAAGATCTACTAAATTCACGCCGATAAGGGGGTCTAAAACCAACTATAGAACCACCCACGACCATCTCCATCATAACCGCTGAAACCAAGTTCCTCCTAGAACCGCTGAGACCAGTTCCAAGAAACTAGCCTTCATCTATCTCGCTCAAGATCTCCGAAGGTATATTCGTGGCACCAACAACTGGAGGAATCATAGGTGTAAATGTTCGAATTTTGATCAGAGTCAAAAATACTGGTTTTTTTATGTAATTTTTCCATTCTTTTAAGAGAAGTTCGATACTCTTCTAGTATTTGTTAATTTTTTTTTATATCTTGTTCAATAATTTTAATTCCAACTGGAATAAATTTGTTAAGTTGATTTATTGCATATTTATTTGCCTTCCCATACAAGCTAGGTAACATTTATTTAATTTTATTTATCTTTGACTTTTGTCTTTAGCAAGTCTGGCGCCCAACTCTTGAACTAGTCAAGTTAATTAATGTATAATTTTTTTAGTGGCCAAATTTGATTAACTAGGAAAAGTCAATAATTGAACCTTACTCACGGCCTAACCGTATCCATCTGAGCAGCCTATCGGCAAAGTGATTTCACCTTGTTAAATTTGAATCATATAATTTAAAATCTGGGGTTCAAAAGTAAGGGGTGTTGCAGTGTAACATATTTCAGAATAGCTATAGAACAACTGAGTAACAAATAGGAATATCGCAAATTTTTCCATTGCTTTCTTGTGAATAATCAATGAAAGTATATTACATTGAATGTATTTCTGATATGATATACAATTCTAGCCAACTTTATAATCATCAATATCAATTGGAATGATGATCACTATATACATCTTGGATTTTGAAGGGTAAAATTATTGGAATTTTTCAATCCACTCATCTTGCTAATATTCACACTCATATAGTCTAGCCACAATTCATTGCATATCGTTACTATCTATTCCATCTTTCATCAAATAATTAAATTATTGTATCTGAAGAGTACTGGAAAATTATCATACCTGCAGAAATATGAATTCTAAATTTTAAGTTCAGGTAATTCCCATGTTATTCCTTATTATAATATTCAGTGAGCTGTGAGACTATACCTTCGTCAGTGAAATATATTGCTAGTTGATTTCTGAATAATACTAGCGATCAATATGATTCATATGTTCTCATGATAAAAAAAGGACCACATTATTCATAAATAATATTGAAATCTACTTACACATAATACATATTATGTCGAACTCACTTGAACAATTGTTTTGCACGAAAATTTGTGGAATATATCAATGGAAAATATCTGCGCTAAACACAACGATTCAACACTGAACTAATATCGATTTCTCCTAAACTGAGACTGAAAGGACTTTTTCATTTATTTGCCAAAACTCAATGTATAATAGTTAGTTACAATGAAGGGAAGGTTGGTCGTTTGTTCGAAGAATGGTGCGTTGACCACCATATCTAATTGACGAGCCTATTGTGCAATTTTTACCATTGATGTGAATGCAATCATCAATATTTTGTCTAGACGGTACAGCCGGTGTTTGTCAGATACATATTGAATGGATTGTTTTTTAACTACGGGGTGGAAATATGAGGGTTTGGGTGAATAATTAATATTATAATTCATTAATTTTATTTCAAGATATGGGAAGATATGTTTTTGATATGGTAAATGCATCAGTAGAACCATATTCAAATCACATTTGCCTACATCTTCACAGAACATTTAGCGACTTCATCTTGAGGAAAGCAACGTTTTAGAATGGTTGGTGTCGTCTTCATTGATATGAGAGCTCAAACTCTCGATGGTTGAATATCGATTGATTTGATCCAATACTGACTTGAATAATGTATGTCGGAAACTGAAACAAAAAAGAATTGTTAATATATTCCATTGATATTATAATAATAATTTGACTTACGTGCAGAAATATTCCAATGAAGAGCTGTTGAATGCATTTTTTATACTGCATAAAATCACTATGCTAATGAAAAAAAATATATTTTTATTCAATGAAATTGAATTCGGCAAGAGCTCTAGTTCTCGAAGCAGACGATACTTGAACACTTTGCTTTGTATTTAATTGGTTAGCCAAGATTTGAATAGAATATCATTATCATTATGTAATGTCATTGAAAAATACACTAACTGAATTGACTTCTAGTTGATGTAGTTCTTTTGTTGACTATAATTCAACTTCTGATTAACAACGATTTCATACACACACATTTTATAAGGAACAAATTTCCCACAACACTGAGTGTCATCGAAGAAGACGTTCCAACTAATCTTGGAACACATCAAGAGTCAAGGTCAAATTAAAAAAAATACTTTTTTGTGTTTAGTTGTTGAGTTGTTTCACTTGATGTAGTGGGGTGGTGTTTTGCCTCCTATAAAAAGGATGGATGCGTTGGTGAGAATTCAAAAAAAGTGTGTGATTTAGCCAAGTGGTAGTTGAGTTAGTGTATTTTTTCAGTGTGAATAATCTATATATATATAAAATATATAAAAGAAAAAAAAAGGTAGATCAAGGAATAAAACGAAGTTCAAGTTACTACAATCACATTAGCATTGTTTGAAATTCTATGAATATAAATGTGTGCTCTATATGGTGTGACAAGTGGAATATATATATATATATATATATATATATATATATATATATATATATCGTAAGCTTTTCTATGTCTCTTACTGTAGTAGATTTGGAAAAAATCAGATCAATAATTGTGCAAAGGGTGACAATTTTAGAACAGAAAACAATATCTTCCCTCCCAATGAATAAACCTTTCATTATAAAAAGTATTACCGTTTATACCATCCGATTCGATAGATCGATTTCTTCAACATAACAGGAAGATTATGAATGTCATTCTTTCAAATTATGTTTGCCTAAAGGTATCGCAAACCAATTCAAAGATAGTGATGTAGTTTGCATCAATGCTTCTGGTGTCAAGTATACACTCACATATTTGGGGAAAAGTCCAAAAATTTCAGAAGATTCAAGAACATGAACTCTGGTGAAATTTGACTTATCCTAGGAATTCAACATCTTTAACATACTCCGATAGTTTATTTAAAAAATGAGACATAGTAAAGTAGTTTATTGTAAAATATAGATATCCCATTTTTTTTTAAATACATTAGAGCATTTTTTGTCAAAACTTTATTTTGTGTAAGTACTACTAGTGAAACCTCTGATGGACAATTATTCAATTATTTTTTTATTTCAGACCTTTCAATATGTGAATACTCTACTCTAGTCAAAGTTTGATCAAAGTCGTGGATATACATTCATCCATTGAAAGACTGCATTCCTACTTCAATACATTGAGTTGGGATGCCCTCCATGCAATGAATTATGACCTGATGCATGAAATGAAGCAAAAATTTTACCTTGGAGATACAAAGGTTGTATTTTATCTATAATCATTTAAATCAAGCAGAGCGCTTTCGGTCAACGGAAGGGAGATATTGATTTCCTCTCTGATGATAGCTTAGAAGCTTTTACTGTGTACTTTCAACACTTATTTTATATATATATATATATATATATATATTTATTATATATATATATATATATATATATATATATATATATATATATATATATATATATATATATATATATATATATATATATATATAAATATATAAATATATATAAATATATACTAAATCTCGTATCTTCAAAATTCCACGATGACAGGTCTAAGCTCCACCACACAGATTATAGGTGTCGCTATCTATAATCTGATGCTTTTCATATATATATGTATATATATATATATATATATAAATATATATAAATATATATATATATAAATATATATAATATATATATATATAATATATATATAATATATATATATATATTATATATATATATTTTATTTATAAAAAAAATATATATAGGAGAAATTTCATAAAAAAACCATGAAAAGAATAATTACTAAATAGCTATTAGTTCAAGAGATATTGTTTTACATAATTTTGAAATTGTATTTCCTTTATTAGGCCTCTGTATAATATTGATAGATAAAAATATTCAAATACGATAATACAATCAATTTCATACACTGTCATAATGATTACAACCCATAATTATTCAAAAGACAACAAGAAAGGTATAGATTTACAAAATCATCCTGAATAAAATGTGATAAACGAAATTATGAGCTTGAAACATACAGTATATAAAATTGTAAGTAACTAAAAATAGCCAATGGGAGAACAACAAACTTCTTGATGACAATAGCCAATCAGGGAACAGTATGGTAAAATGTAAGATTTGAAATTGTGAGAAAATAAGAACGGAAAAGTGTCAGAGACAATTATGATTGAATATTGTAAATAGTCTGTAAGAAAGGAAAAATAGTTTTATTTATAAGTTTTGACAAATAACCCCAAACAGTGAAAATATGAGAACATAGTGCGCGAATTCAAGAATTCAAATCAAAAGGAATGAGGAAAAATGGTATCCAAGTGACGGAAAAACAAAGCCAATCTAGATCAAAAATAATTTGAAAAAGAATGCCACGAAGATAAGAAAAATTCAATAATTTCAATAATTATAAGCAGCAAACTACATACAAGTATTCCAAAGCAGATTTCTGGATTTGTATGGTTCCTTCTTTTGGTATTGGAGTTCCTGAGAGCATTGGATTGAAAGGGGATCCAAATTCTGATTGTGTATTGAACAGCGACAGTTTCAGCGTCAGGTATAAACTTTCCTAGTGCACATCACGAACTGAACAATTTCACTAATAACTCATATTCCATCAGAAGAACTTTATTTCATTTGATTTTGAACTATTAAAGAAATTTTCACTTTCAAGGTGAAATTGAGGTTGTGTCTATTTATCCATGACCTGTTTCTCATGATTATCGATGAAAATTTGTTTATTGACCATAGAAAAAGTTATCTATCGTAGGCCAGGTTAATTTAAGTTTTCCTGAATAAAGTAAATAATTGCTTTTTGATACTTTGTCGTTTGTTTTCCACAATGATCAACAATCATACTTATAAACATTGAATAGATTGAAATTTGACATCAAGCAGTGGCTAGTGGCTCAATTGCCTGAACCGGCTATCTGAGACGAGAGGCGTACCAACTGAGTTTAGTCGTGGTAAGAAAAGTGATAATTGGCAGCAACGTGACGAGAGAACAGTGACGTTAGCTAGCAATTATTATTACTATGCAAAATATAGTATACAGGGTAGAAAATAAATTATCTATCACATATCTACAAATAGTATTCCAAAGTGGAACGCAAAAATATTATAATAGTATTTTTACAATTCTCATTATATTACAAATGGCGCCGCAACGTAGTGGCAAGTAAAGGCAATATATCATTCCAAGGCAAAGTAAGGGCAATATATCATTTCAAGGCAGAGTAAGGGCAAGTAAGGGAAATATATTATTTCTTAATATTTATCGCAACACTGTGCGAACATTAGCAATTGGCATTTCAACGTGTAGGGCTAAATATTGGTGAATAAATAAAAAATGGATTTGAGAGATGGTAAGAAAGTTGGTTTGGAAGAAGGTGCAGAAGGTAGAGAGAGAGAGAAAGAACAAGGAGAGAGAAATGTGAAAGGAGAAATAAAAAGAAAAAAAAATGGAAAAAAAAATTTAATGAAAATTCAGCAAGTATAAAAAATGATATGAATAAAATTAGTAAGAATGAATGGAAATAGGAAGTATAGAAGATGAAATGAAAGAAATGAAAGAAAATTCAGGAAGTATGAGAAATGAAATGAAAGAGCAAATAGAAAAAATGAATGAAAAGTCAGAAAAAATGAATGAAAATATGGGAAGTATGAAAAATGAAATGAAAGAGCAAATAGAAAGAATGAATGATGGAATGAGAGAAAGTATGGGAAGAATGGAGGAAAGGATGGAAGAAAAAATGGGAAATATGAAGAAAAATGGAAGAAGTTTGTTAAAAAAAAATTAAAAAAATTGGGAGAAAATGTGAAAGAAAATATAAAGGATATGAAAGAAAATATGGAAAGAATAGAAAACAAAATACAAACTAAATCTCAACAAAGTAAAAAGGAATTGTTGGAAGCTCACAAACAATTAGAAACAAAAATTGGACAACAAAATAAGGAATTTTATGTGGCAATAACACAAGAAGTATCCTCTATAAATAATCATGTAGAAAGGCAGGATGAGAAAATAAAAGACATGAAATTAGATATGAATAGTAAACAAGAAAGAGTCAAAAATGAAATAAGTACTCTTGATGAGAAAGTAGAAGAAAAGATAAAATCATTAGAATTAAGAAGAACACACAATAATCTAGAAGAGAAATAATAATGATGGAATAAAAAAAAAAAGGAAAGGGAAACAAAAAAATCAAGGAACAGTTTATTAGAAAAGGAAAAAAAAAAGGAAAATAATAAGAACGTGAATAATGAAAATTTTGAAATGAAAAAGGGGAAAATAAATAATAAAGTAACAAAAATGAAAATATATGACAGAAACATGGCAAAAATGAATTTTGAGTTACAAAAAGGTGACAAAAATTGTCATTTATTTTTATTATAATTATTTCATTATAATAAAAATAAATGACATGTACGTGGCTAACAAAAAATTCGAGTTGAAGGAAGGGAACATAAATGGGAAAATAATAATTCTAAAAATGAGTGACACAAAAATGGCTAACAAAAATCTTGAAATGAAAAAAGGAAACATAAATAAAAAAATAATAATAATAAAAGTGAATGATATAAACTTGGCTCATAAAACTTTTGAAATAGAAAAAGGGAACATAAATGAAAAAATAATAATGAGAATGAATGAAATGATAATGGCTAATGAAAATTTTGAAATGAAAGAAAGTAAAACAAATAATGAATTAATAATAATAATGTCTAGTAAAATGTCTAATATAAAAATAGAAAAAAAGTAGAATGAATATGACGATCAAAAAAGAAAAAAGTTTGGATATATGAAAAAGAAAATAGTTGAAAAAATTAACATGAAATTTCTAATGAAAATTTGTGAAATAAAATATAGGCTTGCAGTTACAAAACAAGCAAGATTCCATAGAGAAGTTGTAATGTTGTTTCCTCACGAGTTTTTTATATGATAATAAAACAAATTTCAGAATATATTTTTTCATTTCGATACAAAATATGATTAAATGCTAAACACATGTCGACGCCATCGATGACGCGTCGCGATGCCATGTCGACGCCATATCGACGCCATAGATGACGTGTCGCGACGTCGACGTATTCATTGTAGTGACCTTGACGAAGTGCAATGAATGATTTAGTCTTATCGAATTGAGATATCAAGGATGTACGAAACTGTCGAATCCATTGGGATATCATCCATTACATTCTTTTCGATCTTTATCGATGACAAGGAATCCATACTGATCATCCCAACATTTTACGCACATCATTTTGAAATTGTGACATCAATTCTCGAAGAATGGCAAAGAGAGATGAACAATTGTCTTTTGAGTCAAAGTGATAAAGTATATGATTTTTGTTGTTGTAATGGTGTATATGTTTTTTTGCTGTAATGTTGATTCCTCACGAGTTTTTTATATGATAATAAAACAAATTTTACAATATATTTTATCATTTCGATACAAAATATGATTGAATGCTAAACACTTGCATGTCGACGCCATCGATGATAGGTCGCGATGCCATGTCGACGCCATATCGACGCCATCGATGACGTGTCGCGACGTCGACGTATTTATTGTAGTGACCTTGACGAAGTGCAATGAATGATTTAGTCTTATCGAATTGAGATATCAAGGATGTACGAAACTGTCGAATCATTGTGATATCATCCATTACATACTTTTCGATCTTTATCGATGACAAGGAATCCATACTGATCATCCCAACATTTCACGCACATCATTTTGAAATTGTGACATCAATTCTCGAAGAATGGCAAAAATAGCTGAACAATTGTCTTTTGAGTGAAAGTGATTAGGTATATGATTTTTGTTGTTGTAATGTTGTATATGTTTTTTTTTTGCTGTAATGTTGTTTCCTCACGAGTTTTTTATATGATAATAAAACAAATTTTACAATATATTTTTTCATTTCGATACAAAATATGATTAAATTCTAAGCACTTGCATGTCGACGCCATCGATGACGCGTCGCGACGTCATGTCGACGCCATATCGACGCCATATCGACGCCATCGATGACGTGTCGCGACGTCGACGTATTTATTGTTGACGAAGTGCAATGAATGATTTAGTCTTATCGAATTGAGATATCAAGGATGTACGAAACTGTCGAACCCATTGTGATATCATCCATTACATACTTTTCGATCTTTATCGATGACAAGGAATCCATACTGATCATCCCAACATTTCACGCACATCATTTTGAAATTTCTTTGAATGTTACATCGGGGTTGCACAATGTCTGCATTATTACTGAATGGGAAGAAACTCAATCCTTTGATTGGTGCCAATACATTGTGCAAGTATTCATATTTTGCTTGATTCAATGACTTTGAATAGAGATGCACGTTTGCAAAACGCAATACTTATGGATGTGTAAGTTTCAGTCGTAATTTGAGCTTTGCATTGAGATTTGGGAAATGGAAGCAAAACATTTTTAAGGCGACCCTCATCTTTATTACATGCTCATAAGTCAGAGGGGATGATATACATATATATATATATAAATATATATATATATATATATATATATATATACATATATATATAGTAGAAGGAATTTGATGGACATAGCCCTCATGGAAAAGTGTTAACCGTAGACACGTGTTTCGGGCTCTCGGCTCTCATCAGTACGGTGGAGAAGTGCAAGGATGAACAACACTTGGTAGAAAACGACAAATCAACGGAGTCAACAAACAGAAGCCAGCCGCTCATTTGTGATTTCGGTCAGCAGACCCTGAATTCCAGGGCAACAACCAACGTCACCACGGAGGCAGCTATAGCTACCTGCGTGACATCCAAGTCCAGGAATATAAATATGAAAGAGAGTAATATCGAGGGGACTGTTAGAAACAAAGTGGAAGGAATTTAATGGACATAGCCCTCATGAGGGCTATGCTATAGCTGCCTCCGTGGTGACGTTGGTTGTTGCCCTGGAATTCAGGGTCTGCTGACCGAAATCACAAATGAGCGGCTGGCTTCTGTTTGTTGACTCCGTTGATTTGTCGTTTTCTACCAAGTGTTGTTCATCCTTGCACTTCTCCACCGTACTGATGAAAGCCGAGAGCCCGAAACACGTGTCTACGGTTAACACTTTTCCATGAGGGCTATGTCCATTAAATTCCTTCCACTTTGTTTTCAACAGTCCCCTCGATATTACTCTCTTTTATATATATATATATATATATATATATATATATATATATATATATATCATCCCCTCTGACTTATGAGCATGTAATAAAATGAGGTCGCCTTAAAAATATTTTGCTTCCATTTCCCAAATCTCAATGCAAAGCTAAATTACTATATATATATATATATATATATATATATATATATATATATATATATATATATATATATATATATATATATATATATATATATTTATATATATATATATAGACATATATATATATATATATATATATATATATATATATATATATATTATATATATATATATATATATATATATATATATATATATATATATATATATATTGTTATGTTATGGATATTTTAAAAGAAAAAGATCAGCTATTAGTTTCAAGAGATTGTTTTTACATAATTTTAGAAGTTCTATCTCCTTTATAAGCCTATGTATGATATGAATAGATTAAAATATCCAAATTATATAACACAATCAATTTCATACACTGTCAGAATGATAACAACCCATAATTCTTCAAAAGACAACAAAAAGTCTAGATTTACAAAATTTTCCTGAATAAAATGTGATCTACAAATTTATAAATTTGAAACATACAGTATATGGAATTGTATGTAACTAAAAATAGCCAATGGTAGAACAGCAAACTTCTTGATGACAATAGCCAATCAGGGAACAGATGGTCTCACGTAGAATTTGAAATTGTAAGAGAATAAGAGCGGGAAAGTGTCAGAGGCAATTATTATTGAAATTTGTACATAGTTAATAAAAATGGAAAAATAGTTTTATGTATAAGTTATGACACATAACCATAAGCAGTGAAAATGTGACAATATAGTGCGCGAATTCAAAAATTCGAATCAGAGGGAAGGAACAAAAATGGTATCCAAGGGGACAACAAACAAAGCCATAGAGGAGATCGAAAATAAATTCAAAACGAATGCCACGTTATATTTTTGGGAGAAAGAAAAATGGAATAATTTCCACATTATAAGTGGAAACCAAGATTACCTCATTTGTACACCGTATACATGTATCCAAAGCTGATTGCTGAATTTATATGGTTCCTTCTATTTGGTATTGGAGTTCCTGATAGCATTGGAGTGAAAAGGAATCCAAATCCTGGCGAGTACTGAACAGGGACAGTTCCAGACAGGTATAAACTTCCCATAGTGCACATTCCGAACTGAACAATTTCACTAATAACGCATATTCCATCGGAAGAACTTTATTTCAATTGATTTCGAACTATTAAAGAAATTTTCACTTTCAAGGTAAAAGTGAGGTTGCGTATATTTTTTCAATGAACTTCTCCCATGATTATCCATGAATATTTGTAGATTCACCTTAGAGTGAGTTATCTTTCGTAGGCCAGGTAAAATTAAGTTTTCCTGAATAAAGGAAATAATTGCTTTTTGATACTTTGTCGTTTATTCTCTACAATGATCAACAATCATACTTATGACCATTGAATAAATTGAAATTTGACACATCAAGCAGTGGCTAGTGGCTCAATTGCCTGAACCGGCTATCTGAGACAAGGGGCGTACCAACTGAGCTTAGCTGTGGTAAGGAAAATGATAACAATTGGCAGCAACGTGACGAGAGAACAGTGACGTAGCTAGCAATTATTATTACATTGAACAAAATATTATACAGGGCGAAAATACTTATCTATATCATAACAATTTGGCTCACAAAGAAGAATAGCGAAAAGTATTAGCTATTTTCATATTATAACAACAATTTATTGTAACGTAAATAAACTTAACTTGGTTCTACTAATTTATTTCACACTTAATCTACAACTTAATTTATATTACTACTCCACTGTATAGCTCGATCGTAAGGGCTCGTTCAGACTGTTCTGACTCCACTTGAGGGTCGCCTATTTATCTCCGATACAGCATTCTCGATGTTTCGAATTCTGGCATGTTCCAATTGTTTCCAATATTGACCGTTGTTTTCCGTGGCAGAGCGACTGGATGGTTCTCGAATATCTCCGGGGATGATCTCATCGTTGTCGATGGCAACACGTGAGGCGACAGGTCCGGCCTAGGTTCGTTACATTGGCCCCTTCTTAAAGACATTTCGTCCCGAAATTTCATCCTTGGAGTGTGACGATATCTGCATGACTCCCCATATCTGCACCGTGAAGTTCGATGGAAGTAACACTCCACGGTCTTCATGATCGGTCGTGGAAGAGGTTACAGCAAACCAAAATCTTGACGCCGCTGGATCTGAATATCGCCTCCAGCATGCTTCTTATGACTCTCAGTCCAACCCATCAATACCACAGGATAATTTTGGAATTGCTAGATCCACCAGGTTCTGGTCCACCATAGTATCTCTTAGTTTGGTGAGACTCTTCCAGACATCTTCATGGGACGGTTTATCTTGGGAATGCCTCTTGGTAACTAGGTAGTAGATGTTTCTCTGGCCTTTCTTCAACTGTAGCACCCACCAACTTCTGGATTCTGCTCCCGCAGTGTTTGGAGTTGACCAAATTTCTTGGAGAACACTACGGCGATGCCCTGGACATTCGAAGATCTTCTGCCACACAGTGCGCTAGTGCGTAGTCAGCAGGCACCTCGAAAGGTCTCGTGACTCCTCTCTAGTAACCCCATGTAGAACTTTCTGCCCGTTTGAATACAAGGACATAAACTTCTCGAACGTCATATCATCCTCCGGTGGCTTGAGGGTGCGAACTTGGTCATGGTTTCCAGCGTAAGGGGCCAACCTGTTGAAATGGACGACCCTTGGTTTCCCTCAGGGTGGCTTATGGATTCGGTACACAAGGTCGTTTATCCTTTTCACGATTTTATACGGGCCTTCCACGAGTTCCGCAACTTTGGTGATAGTCCACGACGACGTTTGGGGTTGTACAGCCAAACCAGGTCATCAACCTTAAATCCTCAGCGTCGGCCTTGATGTCATAGGTCTTCTTCATTTTATCGCTGGCACTCTGGATGTTCAACCGGACTCGTTCGTGGATGTCGTCCATTCTCTGCCGAAGTTTGCTGACGTAGTCCTCTCCCGCAGTGTCTTGTCCTGGCGGTATCCCAAACTTCAGGTCACAAGGCAGTCGCAGTTCTCGGCCCATTATAATACTAGCAGGAGTTTGACCGGATGACTCGTGTACTGCGGATCGATAGGCCATCAGGAACAAATGAAGATACTGGTCCCAGTCTCTTTGATGGTCAGAACAACCTTGGACAAGTGGCGGTTGATCGTCCTGTTCATCCGTTCCACCATTCCATCGGACTGCGGATGTAGGGCCGTGGTTCTTGTCTTGCGGATGTTCAGCAGTAGACATATTTCTTGGAAAAGGTTGGATTCGAAATTTCTGCCTTGATCCGAGTGCAGCTCCATTGGAATACCGAATCGACATATCCATTCTTTCACCAAGACGTCGGCGACGGTGATGGCTTCCTGGTTGGGCAGGGCATCAGCTTCCGCCCACTTACTGAAGTAGTCCATTGCCACGAGGATGATTTATTCCCGTGGTCGGATACGGGAAACGGGCCGGCGATGTCAATGGCGATTCTCTCGAACGGGCTGCCTACGTTGTAATGAAGCAAAGGGGCCTTGGGGCGTATTCGAGGTCCGTTTGCTAGCAGCGCATACAGCGCACCTTCTGCACCAGTCCTGGACGTCAGCGACAATTGGCCCAGTAAAACCGTTGCCTCACTTTCTGCAGGGTCTTCGTCACTCCCAGATGTCCTCCGGCGACTCCATCATGGATTTCCCGCAGCACTTCCTCTCTTCTGTTCCTGGGAACAATTATTTGGCGTCTGTCTTCCCCACCAATATCGGCCTCCAACACACGTTTCAGGATCCCATTGTCCAGAATAAGAGAGTTCCATTGTGCCCAATAGGACTTAACAGCCGGCGAGTAACCTGCAACTTCCTGCCATGATGGTCTTCGATTGCCCTTCTTCCAGCTGACAACTAAGCCAAGGTCGGGGTCTTTCTCTTGGTCTTTCTGGATCTTGCTGTCATTCCAGTTGTCATCCATTGCCGCGGTTCTACAAAGTGTTGCTTCTTTCTCTTCTGCTCGTCGGCAATGTGAGCAATCATCTGGACATGGTCTTCGCGACAAGGCATCTGCATTCTTATGGCTAGTTCCGGCTCGATGTTCGATCTCGAAATCGAATTCTTGGAGTCTTTCGATCCAACGTGCTACTTGACCCTCAGGATTTTTTGAACTGTAAGAGCCATTTGAGAGCTGCATGGTCAGTTCTCAACAGGAATCTTCTTCCATACACGTACTTGTAGAAGTGCTCCACTCCTTTTACAACAGCTAACAGCTCTCGCCTGGTGACACAGTAATTGCGCTCTGGTTTGCTAAGCGTCTTGCTGAAATAACCAATGACCTTCTCCTGTCCCTCCTGGATCTGAGATAGGACAGCTCCGAGTCCCACGTTGCTGGCGTCCGTATCCAAAATGAATTTCCCTTTGGGTAGGGGATAGCTCAGTACAGGTGCGTTGATCAAAGCTCCTTTCAGCTTCCTGAATGAGTCTTGACATTCTTCGGACCACTGGAACTTTGTTTGGCCCTCCGTGAGCCTGGTCAGTGGTTTAGCGATGTTGGCGAATCCCAGCACATATCGGCGATAGTATGTGCATAAACCAAGGAAACTTCGAAGTTGGTGAATGTCTTTTGGGATGGGCCAATCCTTAACAGCTTTGATCTTCTGGTCATCCACTGCTACTCCTTCCCCAGAGACAACGTGGCCGAGGTATCGTACTTCTTTTTGGAACAGATGGCATTTCTTAGGGCTCAGCTTCAATCCGGAGTTCCTCAGTCGCAGGAATACTTCCTCCAAGTTTTTCACGTGGTCCTCGAACGATCTGCCGACCACAATTATGTCGTCGAGATACACTAGACACGTGTTCCATGAGAGTCCCTTCAGCACTGTCTCCATCAATCTTTCGAATGTGGCGGGAGCATTACAGAGCCCGAATGGCATAACGGTGAACTGCCACAATCCTGAGCCGATGGTAAAAGCAGTCTTTTCTCGATCTTCCTGAGCAAGTTCTACTTGCCAGTATCCCTCTTCAGATCAAGGGTCGAAAATCGTGGAACCAGCCAACGTGTCTAGGGTGTCATCTATTCTCGAGAGAGGGTAACTGTCCTTCTTCGTGACATTATTAAGTTGGCGATAGTCTACACAAAAGCGTGTCGATCCATCCTTTTCCTTCACCAGTACGACTGGAGAGGACCAGGGACTGTCAGATGGTTCGATAACTCCTTCTTTTCCCATATCGCTGACTATTTTGTCAGCCTCTTCCTTCTTGGCAAGAGGAAGTCTTCTTGCTGATTGCCGGATCGGTCGGGCACCCCAGTATCAATCTTGTGCTGGACCACATTAGTTCGACCCCTTTCCTTGTCCGGTATCGAAGATGTCTTGGTACTTTTGACTAAATCTCTTAGTTTGGGCTGTTGAGCTGGTTTTATGTCTTTGGAAGAGATGGCAACTAATTTTCTAGTTCTGTGGGCAAGTTGTTGGGTTGGCTAATCGTACCTCGTACGCCCGGATCACAGATGAAACTGACGAGCAGTGCCCTAAAATTGTTCCTTTCTTTACGGTCACTGGAAAGTAATTGACATTCATGACCCTTACCGGTACAAATTTTCAGCCGTAACAGGGTTTTCCTAGGGCAATCCCTCGTCAATTTTCTCATCATGAAGTTTGGGCTCGAACATCATCACGTCTCCACTGCTCGCACTCCCGTCCAGGCGAGCCTCCAGGATGAGTTTCAGCCCTCTCAGGTACGCTTACATCTTCAGCCAACAGCACACGGATCAACTCTTCACTTCTCCCATGAAGTACCAGCTCTTCTCCGTTAACACGTAGGACGCCGTCTTTGAAATCAATTCAAACCCTCTGGAATTCATGATGTCCATTCCGATGATTGCATCGTCTTCGATGTCCGCTACAAGTGCCTGATGTTTCACTTTAGTGCTGCCCAAAATTATTTCAATCGGTAGCTCGCCATATACAGTAGCTGGCACCCCTGTTGCTGTGCGTAGCTTCCAAGTTGTCGGTTCAATTCGTTCCGGTGTTCTGGCAAAGGAAGGTCCGAGAATTGTCGCACCTGTGTCTAGCAGCATGGTGCAAGGCTCGTTATTGATGAGACCGTCTATGAAAACACCTCTGTTCTGTCGTTTCAGGATAGCGACATATGCGTTGTTAACCGGGGCTTGCTGGACACAGGCCGACGATTGCCCCTTCTCGTCGACCTTCTTTAGTTTTCCTGCATCGGAGTCGTGTTTTCGAATGTTGGACATTTGCTACGCACATGTCCAATTTTGCCACAATTCCAGCATCTTATCTGTCTTTTCTCAGGCAAAACTTCCTTCATCACTTTTCTTATGGCAGCTTCCAAGTCAGCATGCTCCTGTGAGTCTTCTTCAATACTTCGAACTTTACTTTGGTTTTTGCAGGATTGCTTTGCTGCCTCAAATTCCAAAGCGCGTGCCAGTGCGTCTACGAGATGTGTTGGACGAGCTAGTGTCAACGCTTGTCTGGTTTCTTGGTCACGGAGTCCATCCAAGAATGCCTGAACCGCTAATCGCTCCATTACATTTTCCGGTGTGGCTGGATATGCGAGACGAACCAAGCGTGCAATGTCAGCTTCGAATTCTTGTAAGGATTCGCCCGATTTCTGGCAGCGATTTTTCAGTTGGGAGTGGTATACGTGTTCCAAATGGGCCTGGCCATATCGTAATTCTAGATGTTTAATCAGCTGATCATAGTCCTCCTGTTCTTGGGCGGTAAGAGTTTGTAGAATATTCGTCGCTTCTCCACGTAATGCAAGTGTTAGTGCTACAGCTCTCTCCCCTGCATTCCATCCATTTGCTTTGGCCGCTGCTTCAAACTGTCGGCGGTAATTTTCCCATGGAGTTTTCCGTCGAATTGAGGCGGCTTCATGGAAACTTCCCTATTTCAGAAATGACCTTGACATCTTTTATACCCTCTTGAACTGTATACAAGTTCAAACTCAAGTCCAAGCATTGCATTTTCGTTAACCATCGCTGTGGAGGGCGCACTATTAATTCGTTTTTCCAACTTACTGTTTTCTTGCAACTTCTCTTCCAGGTCTCTGGCATTTTGTTCCAGGCTTCTTGAATTTTCAATTCTTTTGTTCTGTTTTCGAACTTCTCTTCCAGTTCTGCATTTTTCCAGGCTTCTTGAATTTTCTAGAAGCTTCTCTTCCAGATTTCTAGAATTTTCTTGAAGCTTCTCTTCCAGATTTCTAGCATTCTCTTCCAGGCTTCTTGAATTTTCTCGAAGCTTCTCTTCCAGATTTCTAGCAAGCTTCTCTTCCAGATTTCTAGCATTTTCTTCCAGTTTATTCATTACCAAACTTAAATCACCTCCGGGAATTTCGAATAAAAATGTTTCGGGGTCCTCACCTTCTTGTATAAGTCCTTCTGCAAGTCTTTCCTGGAGTACTTGCTTTTTACCTGTTGTTTCCAGTTCCCTTTCCTCCCAAATTTCCCGTTTCAATTCCGCTACCTTCAAATCCGCAAGGCGCACTTTTCTTGACACATTTTGTCTTTGACGAGGTATCAGTCTGTTTCACACGAAAAGTTTATCAGTTTGTTAAAATTCACTTCGCGAATTCTTTTCCACGGGCCACCAGTCTATTGTCTGTTTCACGCGAAGAGTGTATCAGTTTATATTCCCACGCACAATTGTCCACTTCGCGAAAACCGGGCCACTGTCTATTTTCTGTTTCACGCGAACAGTGTATCAGTTTATATTCCCACGCACAATTGTCCACTTCGCGAAAACCGGGCCACTGTCTATTTTGGGCGTACAAAAAGGTCTATCAATTTATTTTTCTGACTATCCACTCCACGATCACTTGTTTATTTTCAAAATCTCACTTCCGACACCAATTGTAACGTAAATAAACTTAACTTGGTTCTACTAATTTATTTCACACTTAATCTACAACTCAATTTATATTACTACTCCACTGTATAGCTCGATCGTAAGGGCTCGTTCAGACTGTTCTGACTCCACTTGAGGGTCGCCTATTTATCTCCGATACAGCATTCTCGATGTTTCGAATTCTGGCATGTTCCAATTGTTTCCAATATTGACCGTTGTTTTCCGTGGCAGAGCGACTGGATGGTTCTCGAATATCTCCGGGGATGATCTCATCGTTGTCGATGGCAACACGTGAGGCGACAGGTCCGGCCTAGGTTCGTTACATTATATTTACAATTTATCAATACATAACAATTTATCGCAACGTAAGGGCAAGTAAGGGAAATATATTATTTCTTAATATTTATCGCAACGTTGTGGCAAGTAAAGGCAATATATCATTTCAAGGCAAAGTAAGGGAAATATATTATTTCTTAATATTTATCGCAACACTGTGCGAACATTAGCAATTGGCATTTCAACGTGTAAGGCTAGATATTGGTGAATAAAAAATTGATTTGAGAAGGTTTGGGGGGGAAAAAGATAGTAATGTGAGAGGGGGTGAAATAAAAAGTGAGAATATACAAATGGACAGTAAATTGGATAAAATGATGGCTTTCATAGCAAGTATGAAAAATGATATGAATGAAAAAATGGATAAAAATTCAGCAAGTATGAATGAAAAAATGGATAAAAATTCAGCAAGTATGAGAAATGATTTGAAAAATGATATGAATGAAAATATGGCAGGTATGGAAAGTAGAATGGAAATGAATTGAGAAATGATATGAAAGAAAATACAGCAAGTATGAATAAAATATGGCAAGTATGAAAAATGAATTAAAAAATGAAATGAAAGAGAAATAGAAAAAATGAATGATAAGTCAGAAAAAATGAATGAAAATATGGGAAGTATAAAAAATGAAATTAAAGAGCAAATAGAAAGAATTAATGATGGAATGAGAGAAAGTATGGGAAGAATGGAGGAAAGAATGGAAGAAAAAATAGGTACTTGAAGAATGAAATGGAAGAAAGTTTGTCAAATGAAATAAAAGACTTGAAAGAAAACACAGCGAGTATGGAAAAAAGATTGAGGGAAAAAAAAAAAATGAAAGATATAAAAGAAAAATGGAAAACAAAATACAAACTAAATCTAATCAAAATAAAGAAGAATTTTTAGAATTGCACAAACAATCAGAGACAAAAATAGGACAACAAAATGAGGAATTTTGTGTGGCAATAATACAAGAAGTATCCACTATAAATAATCATGTAGAAAGGCAGGATGAAAAAATAAAAGACATGAATTTAGATATCAATAGTAAACAAGAAAGAGTTGAAAATGAAATAAGTACTCTCGAGAAAAAAGTAGAAAAACAACATAAAGATACAAATTTAAAAATAATAAATGTAGAGAGTGAAATAACTAAAAATGTAGAAAATATAAAATTATTAGAATTAAGAAGAATAGACAATAATTTAGAGAGTAGAATCATCAATAATTGTTATGGAATACAAAAAACAAATGATAGCAATAATTCATTAGAAAAAGTAGGAACACAAATACAAAATATAGAAATGAATCTTGATCACAAAAATAATGAGTTTAAACATAATATGAACGTGAAGAATAAAAATTTTCAGATGCAAAAGTGTAAAGTAAATAATAAAGTAACAAAAATTAAAATATATGACAGAATCATGGTGAAGATTAATT
Organism: Gonioctena quinquepunctata; assembly: GCA_018342105.1. Lineage (NCBI taxonomy): Eukaryota > Metazoa > Arthropoda > Insecta > Coleoptera > Chrysomelidae > Gonioctena > Gonioctena quinquepunctata. The sequence continues at coordinate 42,831 of JAFIRS010004879.1, forward strand.
TTGAATTGCAAAAAGGGAATGAAAATGATAAAATAATAATAATAAAAATGAATGACATGAACAGAAATCTTGAGTTGAAAAAAAAGGAACATTAATAAAAAAATAATAGTAATGCAAATCAATGACATTTACAGGGCAAATAGAATTTTTGAAATAAAAGAAAGTAATACAAATAATGAAATAATAATAATAATAGATAGTAAAATGTCAAAAATAAAAATAGAAAAAAAGTTGAATGAATATGACGATCAAAAACGAAAAAAGTTTGGATCTATAAAAAAGAAAATAGTTGAAAAAATTAACATGAAATTTCTATTGAAAATTTGTGAAATAAAATATAGGCTTGCAGTTACAAAACAAGAAGATAAAAAAATTGGAAAAGATAGAAGGTTTTCAGAAACATTTGAATAAAATAAAATAAAATGAAAAACAAACGTAAAGAAAAAAATACATCAATGAGATAAAATATTAGAGGAAACAAAACAACGCATAAATATTTCAAGAAAGAAGACAATAATATTGAATAACAATAAAAATACTGAAAAACAGAAAAGTTGATTAAAATTATTGGTACAGGTTAGTTAGATAAAGTAAAGTGAAAAACAATATTGAAAATGTTTACAAATATAAAACAATATAGATATGAAGAAGGAAAAATATAGAAATGGATAATAAATAATGTGAATTTTGAAGAAAAATGAAAAGAAATAATAATAAAAATATTTTGTGTATAAAATGAATATATGTGAGAAATGAAAGTGGAAATGATAATAATAATAATACTAAAGAAGTATATTATAAGAAATAAAAAAAAAAAAGTATATTAATAAAAAAATGAAGGTATATTAATGAATTTAAATGAATTAATATTAATTTGTGAATGATAAAAAAAAAAAAAAAAAAAAAAAAAAAATCTAAAGAACAACTGAAGGAAGAGATAAGAAAATAATAAAATAGCATAATGGAAAGAGTACCAGTAATTGTAAAATCGATAATTGAAAATAATATCAGTATAAAATATAAAATGAAAGTAAGATAATAATAAAATATAAAATAACATATATGATAATATCATGAAAAGTTTTCTCTCTTGATCCGAAAAGAAGTCCAAGTCAAGTTTTTCTGGAACAAAAGAACGTAGTACTAGTAGTTGTAAATAATAGTTATCGTTGCAGAATTTGTTTTTCTTGAACTGGTGGGAAATCCAGCATAGGTAGTTTTCTGAAAGTGGAAAAATATAGTATTAGTTAAAGTAGATTCAATAACTGTAAATAAAGAAATTAAAAAACTTAAAAGAAAATTTTGAATAAAATTAGGAATGTTGTTATTTTAGAAAAACCAGTTGGATATTTTAAAAAAAAAAACCCATTGATTAGCTATTAGTTTCAAGAGATTGTTCTTACATAATTTTAGAAGTTCTATTTCCTTTATAAGCCTATGTATAATATGATATGAATAGATTAAAATGTCCAAATTATATAACACAATCAATTTCATACACTGTCAGAATGATTACAACCCATCATTCTTCAAAAGACAACAAAAAGTCTAGATTTACAAAATTTTCCTGAATAAAATGTGATCTACAAATTCATAAATTTGAAATATACAGTATATGAAATTGTATGTAACTAAAAATAGCCAATGGTAGAACAGCAAACTTCTTGATGACAATAGCCAATCGATGAACAGATGGTCACATGTAGAATTTGAAATTGTAAGAGAATAAGAGCGGGAAAGTGTCAGAGGCAATCATTATTGAAATTTGTACATAGTTAATAAGAATGGAAAAATAGTTTCATGTATAAGTTATGACACATAACCATAAACAGTGAAAATGTGACTATATAGTGCGCGAATTCAAAAATTCGAATCAGAGGGAAGGAACAAAAATGGCATCCAAGGGGACAACAAACAAAGCCACAGAGGAGATCGAAAATGAATTTAAAACGAATGCCACGTTATATTTTTGGGAGAAAAAAAATGGAATAATTTCCACATTATACAAGTATCCAAAGCTGATTGCTGAATTTGTATGGTTCCTTCTATTTGGTATTGGAGTTCCTGATAGCATTGGAGTGGAAGGAATCCAAATCCTGGCGAGTACTGAACAGCGACAGTTCCAGACAGGTATAAACCTTCCATAGTGCACATTCCGAACTGAACAATTTCACTAGTACGCATATTCCATCGGAAAAACTTTATTTCAATCGATTTCGAACTATTAAAGAAATTTTCACTTTCAAGGTAAAAGTGAGGTTGTGTATATTTTGTCAATGAACTTTTCTCATGATTATCCATGAATATTTGTAGATTCACCTCAGAGTAAGTTATCTTCCGTAGGCCAGGTAAAATTAAGTTTTCCTGAATAAAGGAAATAATTGCTTTTTGATACTTTGTCGTTTGTTTTCTACAATGATCAACAATCATACTTATGACCATTGAATAAATTGAAATTTGACACATCAAGCAGTGGCTAGTGGCTCAATTACCTGAACCGGCTATCTGAGACAAGGGGCGTACCAACTGAGTTTAGCTGTGGTAAGGAAAATGATAACAATTGGCAGCAACGTGACGAGAGAACAGTGACGTAGTATTATTACATTGAACAAAATATTATACAGGGCAAAAATACTTATCTATATCATAACAATTTGGCTCAAAAAGAAGAAAAGCGGAAAGTATCAGCTATTTTCATATTACAATTTATATTCACAATTTATAAATACATACGAATATATATATATATATATATATATATATATATATATATAAATATATATATATATATATATATATATATATATATATATATATATATATATATAACGAAAATAAGTGTTGAAAGTACACAGTGAAAGCTTCTGAGCTATCATCAGAGAGGGAATCAATCTCTCCCTTCCGTTGACCGAAAGCGCTTTGCTTGATTAAAATCATTATAGACAAAATACAACCTCTGTATCTCCGAAGTAAAATTTTTGCTTCATTTCATGCACTATGCCAAAAAAGCTGCAGCAATGTACGTATACGGAGAAGTATATATTTTTTTATCATGTATTCACACAAGATGCGTTAAAATCACCAATTCACTTATTATTGAAGTATCGTGGGGTACAAGATGAGTTTTAGGATAGGTTAAGCTATGAGATACCTCTTATGATGCAAGATTGGGTTAGATTAGCAAACTGATGTATCACTGTTGAGATTGATAAATAAATAAATGTATTTTATGGAGGATTGAGTTTTATTTGACATATTTTTTACAATTTAATAATGTCTTAATAATTCAATGAGTCATTATTGTCTTTATTTCATCATCATCATCATCATCGATATGGGGCAGTTCATATTTCTGGATGATGTCATCAGGTAGGTATGGTAACAGATCGTGGAGATATCCTTCCAGATCTTATTTGACCATTTCCTCACAAAATTGGTACAAGTCCATATCTCCTTCACCAAATTTCTCACGAAGATACGCACCAGAGTTATACTGCTCATGTTTTTGCGAACACCTTCGAACTTCATCTTCATCGAAGCAAACATTCAGGTCATAATTCATTGCATGGAGGGCATCCCAACTCAATGCATTGAAGTAGGAATGCAGTCTTTCAATGGATGAATGTATATCCACGACTTTGATCAAACTTTGACTAGAGTAGAGCATCCACATATTGAAAGGTCTGAAATAAAAAAATAATTGAATTATTGTCCATCAGGGGTTTCACTAGTAGTACTTACACAAAATAAAGTTCTGACAAAAAATGCTCTAATGTATTTTTCAAAAAAAAATAAAAATGGAATATCTATATTTTACATTAAACTACTTTACTATGTCTAAACTTTTAAATAAACTATTGGAGTATGTAAAACATGTTGAATTCCTAGGATGAGTCAAATTTCACCAGAGTTCATGTTCTTGAATCTTCTGAAATTTGTGGACTTTTTCCCAAATATGTGAGTGTATACTTGACACCAGAAGCATTGATACAAACTACATCACTATATTTGAATTGGTTTGCAATACCTTTAGGCAAACATGATATGAATGAATGACATTCATAATCTTCCTGTAATGTTGAAGAAATCGATGTATCGAATCGGATGGTATAAGCGGTAATACTTTTTATAATGAAAGGTTTATTCATTGGAAGGGAAGATATTGTTTTCTGTTCTAAAATTTTTACCTTTTGCACAATTATTGATCTGATTTTTCCCAAATCTACTACAGTAAGAGACATAGTGAAGCTTACGATATATATATATATATATATATATATATTTATATATATATATATATATATATATATATATATATATTTATATATATATATATATATATATATATATATATATATATATATATATATATATATATATATATTATATATATATATATATATATATATATATATATATATATATATATATATATATATATATATATATATATATATATATATATATTATTATATATATATATATATATAAATATATATTGTTGTTATGTTATACCAGTTATAAGTTTTAAAAGGAAAAAACCCACAAATAAGATAAATTACCAAATAGTTATCAGTTTCAAGAGATTGTTTTGAATGATTTTGGAAGTTCTATTTATTTGTAAGCTTATGTATAATATGGATAGATAAAAATGTCAAAATACTATAACACAATCAATTTCATACACTGTCATAATGATTATAACCCACAGTTGGTAAAAAGACAACAGAAAGTCTAGTTTTACAAAATTTTCATGAATAAAAAGTGATCAACACATTTATAAATTTGAAACATACAGTATATGAAATTGTAGCTAACTAAAAGTATTATTTTCAATTATCGATTTTACAATTACTGGTACTCTTTCAATTATGCTGTTTTATTATTTTTCCTATCTCTTTCTTCAGTTGTTCCATAAATTCATATTGAATTGGATATTTTATTAATCTGAATCTCTCATTTTATTTACTTTTATTTTGTATACATACTCTTTTGCTTTTTCATTATTCACACATAATTAACATATTATATTCATTTATAATTCATTAATATACCTTCATATAATTCATCAATATACCTTTATCATCATCATCATATTTCTTATAATATACTTCTTTAGTATTATTATTATTATCATTTCCACTTTCATTTCTCGCATACATTCATTTCATACACAAAATATTTTTATCTTCATTTCTTTTCATTTTTCTTCAAAATTCACCTTATTTATTATCCTTTTCTATATTATTCCTTCTTCATAATCTATATTGTTTTATATTTGTAAACATTTTCAATATTGTTTTTCCCTTCACTTTATCTAACTAACCTGTACCAATTATTTTATCAACTTTTCTGTTTTCCAGTATCATGATTGTTATTCAATATCTTTCTTTTCTTTCTATACTTTTTATTTAGGCGTTGTTTTGTTTCCTCTAATATTTTCTCTCATTGATGTATTTTTTCTTTACATTTGTTTTTCATTTTATTTTCTTTTATTCAAATGTTTCTGAAAACCTAACTATCTATCAAACAATTTTTTCAACTTTTTTTTCCTTTTTTGTTTTTATTTCCTAACTTGCCTATTAAATTTGTTACCCTATAATTCATTATTACCTAATTTTTCTATTTATTTTTTGTCTCTCCTTCTATGGAATCTTGCTTGTTTTGTAACTGCAAGCCTATATTTTATTTCACAAATTTTCAATAGAAATTTCATATAAATTTTTCCACCTCTCTTCTTTTTTATAGATCCAAACTTTTTTCGTTTTTGATCGTCATATTCATTCAACTTCTTTTCTATTTTTATATTTGACATTTTACTATACATTATTATTGTTATTTCATTGTTTGTATTTCTTTGCTTTATTTCGAAAATTCTATTCGCCCTGTAAATGTTATTGATTTGCATTACCATTATTTTCTCTTTTGTTCTTTTCTATGTTTTTTCTTTTTTTTAATTTTTTTTTTTCCTTTAAAAAATTTTTTTTATATTTTTTTTTTGTTCTTTTCATTTTGCCCTTTTGCATTTAAAATTTTATTATCCACGTTCATATTATGCATGAGTTCATTATTTTTGTGATCACTATTCATTTTTATATTTTGTATTTGTTCATCATCTTTTTCTAATAAATTATTACTATCTTTTGTTTTTTGCATATCTATCCCTTGAATTTTATCATTATTTTGCTAATTACTTGTTTCTATTCTTCTTAATTCTAATAATTTTATCTTTTCCACATTTTTGGTTATTTCACTCTCTACATTCATCATTTTCAAATTAGTATCTTTATGTTGTTTTTCTACTTTTTTCTCGAGAATACTTATTTCATTTTTAACTCGTTCTTGTTTACTATTGATATCTAATTTCATGTCTTTTATTTTTTCATCCTGCCTTTCTACATGATTATTTATAGTGGATACTTCTTGTGTTATTGCCACATAAAATTCCTCATTTTGCTGTCCTATTTTTGTTTCTAATTGTTTGTGAGCTTCCAACAATTCCTTTTTACTTTGTTGAGATTCAGTTTGTAATTTGTTTTCCATTCTTTCCATATTTTCTTTCAAATCCTTTATATTTTCTTTCACATTTTCTCTTAATCTTTCTTCCATACTCGCTGTGTTTTCTTTTGACTCTTTCATTTCATTTTTCAAACTTTCTTTCATTTCATTCTTTATATTTCCCATCTTTTCTTCCATTCTTTTCTCCATTCTTCCCATACTTTCTCTCATTCCATCATTCATTCTTTCTATTCGCTCTTTCATTTCATTTCTCATACTTGCTGTGTTTTCTTCTGATTCATCTTTCCTTTTTCTTCCATCCTTGGAATTTTTTAATTTTTTCCATTCTTGCTGAATTTTCTATTCATTTCTCATACTTGCTGAATTTTCTAAATTTCTTTTATCCATACTTATCATTTTCCTTTTTGTAGCTGACTCTCCATTCCTGTACTTTCACTTTTTATTTCTCTCCCTCTTACATTACTACTCTCTCCTTGTTCCTGATCACCCCTATCTCTACCTTCTGCACCTTCTTCCAAACCAACTTCCTTACCATCTCTCAAATCCATTTTTTATTAACAAATATTTAGCCTTACACCTTGAAATGCCAATTGCTAAAGTTCGCCCAGTGTTACGATGAATATTAAGAAATAATATATAGCCTTCACTTGTCCTTACTCTGCCTTGAAATGATATATTGCCCTAACTTCGCCTTGAAATGATATATTGCCCTCACTTTGCCACTACGTTGCGATAAATATTAAGAAATAATATATTTCCTTTACTTGCCCTTACGTTGTGGCGCCAAATTGTTATGTAATGATAATATATCAAATTGAATTTTATAATTGAATTTTGTTATTATTATTATTATTGATATATTTTTGCACCGCGTTGGGCGCCATTTTGTTATGTTATGACAGATATAACAAATTAATTTTATAAATATTTCGCCCCACGTTTTGGGTGCCAATTTGTTATGTATTGATAAATTGAATAATAATAGTTGTTATTATATAAGGAAGATTGCTAATAGTTTTTATGCTGTTCTTTGTGAGCCAAATTGATATTATATAGAAAGATATTTTCGCCCTGTATATGTATTGTATGCTGTAATAATAATTGCTAGCGAACGTCACTGTTCTCTCGTCACGCTGCTGCCAATTGTTATCACTTTTCTCACCACGGCTAAGCAACAGTTGGTACGCCTCTTACCTCAGATAGCCGGTTCAGGCAATATAGCCACTAACCACTGCTGTCTTATTTCAATTTATTCAATGGTCTTTGTTATGATTGTTGATCATTGTAAGAAAACAAACAACAAAGTATCAAAAAGCAATTATTTCCTTTATTCAGGAAGACTCAACTTCACCTGGCCTACGAGAAATAACTTATTCTAATGTGAATCTACAAATATTCACGGATAATCATAAAAATCAAATCATGGATAGATAGACACAACCTCACTTTTTCCTTGAGAGTGAAGTTTTCTGTTATAGTTCAAAATAAAGTGAAATCAAGTTCTTCAGATGTGAAATACGTTATCTGTGAAATTGTTCAGGACCGGATGTGCACTATTAAAGTTTTTATACCTGGCTGGAAATGTCAGTGTTCAAGATATGCCCTGAAACTGGATCCTTTCTCACTCCAAGCTCTATCAAGAACTCCAATACCATAAATCAGGAACCATACATATGCATAAATCAGCTTTGGACACTTGGATATGTTGTATAATTAAGGTTATATTGGTTTTCCTCTCCTAATGTTGGAATTATTTCATTTTTCTTTATCCCAAAATGTTGCGTGGCATTCCCTTGTAAATTTATTTTCGATCTTCCTGTGGCTTTGTTTGTTGCTCCCTTCGATACCAATTTTCCCTCTTCTTTTTCATTTGAATGTTTGAATTCGCGCACCAAATTGTCACATTTCACTGTTTGGGTTCATCTTATATAATTTATATATACAACTATTTTCCCATTCTTATTACTATGTACATATTTCAATAATAATTGCTTATGACATCACCCCGTTGTTATTCTCTCACAATTTCCAATTTTCCATATGACCATCTATTCCCTGATTGGCTATTCTCATCAAGAAGTTTGCTGTTCTACCATTGGCTTCTTTTAGTTAGCTACAATTTCATATACTGTATGTTTCAAATTTATAAATGTGTTGATCACTCTTTATTCATGAACATTTTGTAAAACTAGACTTTTTGTTGTCTTTTTACCAATTATGGGTTATAATCATTATGACAGTGTATGAAATTGATTGTGTTATAGTGTTTTGACATTTTTATCTATCCATATTATACATAAGCTTACAGATAAATAGAACTTCCAAAATCATGTCAAAACAATCTCTTGAAACTAATAACTATTTAGTAATTTATCTTTTTTGTGGGTATATATATATATATATATATATATATATATATATATATATATAAAAATATATATTGTTATGTTATGTTATGCCAGTTATAAGTTTTAAAAGGAAAAAACCCACAAAAAATAATAATCTGTGATATTCGATTATTGAATTCGATTAGAAATGCAAGGCGGCTGAGGTGCCAGATCTGCAAGATGTTTCTATATCTCAATTGCCAACCAGTTCTCCACCTTTGATCTCTATTCCTTACCAAATCATTGAAAAGGCTCCTGTCATCCAAGTTCTTCAGGATATTCAGGTCCAGCTTCCAAAACGAAAGAGGAGATCTACACTTGACCTTCCCACCGCCACCACTCGAACTCTAAAACAAGATGCTGCTTTGAACAGTTCGAAGCCGAGTACCTCGAAATCGTCCTCCAAAGCCAGGGAAAGATCGAAAAAAAAGGATGCATCTTCGAAAATTGCATCCGCAGCCATTGGATCGCTAGCTTCGCATATGCCACTGCAAATTCATACTCAGAAGAGAAATATTGCAAAACGTAACATCGCTGAATCCAACAATACCATCACAAAGTGTGCTCAAGCTGATAAAGAATTAGATGAAGAAGTTGCCGTCGCGTATAAAATAGATCAAAAGATTGCTGAAATGCAAAAGAAGTCTGATGCCATCAAACAAAGGGGGGATAGGGATAGAAAATACAACACCAGCATTCAAAAGCAAGCAGAAATGGCTAGGCTGGAATCGATCCAAGTTAGCTTTTCAAAAGTAGTTACTTCAGGAAATAATAATATAAACATTAATAAATATTATAAAATTAGTCTGGCGCATATTTGTCGGTATTAACTTTGTCTGGCAAGTTAATGAAGCCGCAAAAGCCATCTATAAACATACATAGGCTAGGAATACTTTCATCTAGGGCAGAAAATACATTATTTGTTAGGGAAACTATCGCATTTTGTGTGGAAATTTTCCCAAAAATTAGTCTGGCGCATATTTGTTGGTATTAACTCTGTCTGGCAAGTTAATGAAGCGTCGCGACGCCATAGCGATTGCTAAGCAGGTGCCAGAATCGCCATTTCGTTTTAAGCACAACTCAAACTAACGAATAAATATAATTTCAAGTTTTAGAAAAATCACCTCTGCAAAAATGCATGTGATCTTCAGGATTAGGCAATTGCTTTGAGTAAATTGTTGTATATAACTAATTTTATTCTATGCCCTGTCAATGTGATATTTCTGAATGGAGCAATTATGATGAAATTTTTTGTATGAGTTTCATAAATACAATTCTATATGGGGGAACTCATTGGTTTCAACCATATTTTTTTGGGGTAAAGAAAAATAGATAAATTGATCAACGACAACTGTTTTCAGCTACGTATTGGATAGCTTGTTTTTCAACTATGAAAATATGAGGGTTTGGGAGATTAATTAGAATTCATATTTTTTTTGGCTTTCCGCACCAATAATTGAGGAATTAATTTTTTCCAAATCTATTTTCGCAAGAGACAGCGAATTCATGAGGATACGTTTCCACTGATGAAAAATACACTTGACTTCTAGCTGATGAAGTTCTCTTGTTGACTATAATTCAACTTCTGATCAACAACGAATTCACGCACACATTTCACGCTGATGCTAGTTCGAAGGTCATGACCCACACTCTCATGCATACTGAAATGAATGCGCGATCCCTTACCCATCGACTAGCGTTACAAGGTCAACGAGAAATGAATCCCTCTTACACACAAGGTCATGCAAACACCACACTTTCTAGCACAAAGGCACCTCAATGTCAATGATACACGACCTTCAACCTTCCCATCTCAAGGTCAAGGTCATGGATGAGGAGGACCTACAAACGGCTATAAACTACTACTTATTTATCCTAAATCGAACCAGCGACCTCCATACCAACTCTTGTTGAAAATCAATAATATCATCCATAATGTCCAGAATAAGAGATAATACAAAAAATAATTGATAAAAAGCCTAATTAAACTTTGTTCTGACTACCCAGGCTAATAAAAAAACAAAATTTTTGTCAAAAACATTGCGCTCGTGCTCGTGTAATTTCGGAGATACATGCCCAGTTTGTTTTCAAATTAGATCATTTCACAGCTCAAATTTCTATTATTAAAAACCCAAAATATGCCCTTCTTTTCATCATGACACTGCACACACTTTTTTATTAAAAACACAAAATATGTCCTTCTTTTCATCATGACACTGCACACACTTTTGTTAATTTGTTTTGAAAAAAAAATTCGCGAAAAAACTGCCTTTTAAAAAAAAAAACCCTTTTTCAAAACATCAACAAAACCGATTGCAATCTAGGGCCGACAAAAGCCGACAAAAGCCAACTTTTTTTAATAAAAATTACAAGGCATTCAGTATGAATATCAGTATTCTACGTTTTGTTTATGTTTTTAAGAAGGGATTTTTTTTTTGAAAAATATTAGTTTTTCCGCTACACATGCTGAAAACAAATGAATGAAAGTGTATGTAGTGTTCTGATGAAAAAAACATCGAATTTTGTGTTTTTAATAATAGAAATTTGAGGTGTAAAACAATGTATTTCTAGGCCGATATCTCCGAAAGTACTTGAGAGCGCCACGTCTTGACTTCGAATTAGTGTTCGGGAGACCAAAATACGTAAGTTTCACTTATTTTTTTTCAATAATTAGCCTGGGCAGTCAAAACAAAGTTTCACCAACAGCCCTTCCAAAGACAAGTTACCATTACGCTGTCTAAAATGAATAAAATATGTTTAAGTCATTGCTGACAATGATTTAATTATTTTTTATTGAATTATTTGGTTTTAAAAAGATTGTGCGAAGTATTCATAACAGTGTACCAGTTAATTTCATTGGACAATGATCGGTCGGTAACTGAGAACTTGCCGAAGTTTATATTCATTTACGCTACAAGCTTTTTGAAACTAAATAATTCAACAACAAAAAAATCAAGTCATTGTCAGAGATGACTAAAACTTATTTCATTAGTTTTATTACAAGGCCCAAATGAAAGCTTGTCCCATTGATTTGAAATTTGGCAGGTGTGCATAATTCCGGTAACAATGATTATGAAATTTTTGTTAGGACAAGTCACAAGTTTTATAATTATAGTCCAATTCTATTCAAAATTTGTGTCATAAAATCAAGATGGTGGGCGAGTTTTGTGAGTATGGTCCGATTTGACCCAAAATTGGTTCTTATTTGGGTATTTTTGGGGTTGGAGATTATGACTTTTTTGTTATAACTAATAAAATCAATATGGCGGCTCCATGTGAGGCTTAGTCAAGTGAGATCTCTAGATAGAGTCCTAATTGAAGAATTAAACTGTGCAAAGTTAACTGACAAGAAGCCATGTAATATAAAGGCGTTAAACGAATTGGAAAGACTAAGACCTATAGACTGAAAAGCAGAAAATAATACGTTGAAAAAAATATTATTTTAAAAAGCACGATTTTATTTACACGTGCACCATAAAGTACAAAAAAAAATTTTTGCACCCAATTGTGATCCGAAATTTTTACGACTAAATGAAAGTGTGAGGCTCTAATCACAATCAATTTCTTCACACAATTTACACACACATATCAAGTGTATTTATCCCTTGTACATAAAGTGGGTCTAAATGTTAGGAGAAAGGTTTGAAAAAATTTAAAACGAGAAAAACGAAATCAACATATGTTGTATGGAAATTAATTATGATGAGCGCCCCACCCTTTTATTTTTGATCGTTTAAATTTTTGACCACATTTGGGTGCAAAAAAAACTTTGTACTTTCCAGTACACATGCAAATGAAAAAGTGTTTTAAATTATTCAACCGACTTCAAAAAAGGGTGGTTCTGTGTTTCACTAGTTAACCGACCCCTATTGAATATTGAATATCACACGACAGGCATTAATGAAATGTATAATGGATAACAAATACTGAATACTAAAATAAATGAATAAATGATATGATGATTAAATACACTCGGTAAGTAAAATACTTGTTCCGAGACAGTGTAGCAATTAAAAAATATAAATATAAAATATAAAAATATAAAAATATATACTGTAATAACCGAATAATTTATAACACAACACAATAAGATTTTTGGAATTAAAGCAAGAAACAGTAGATATATTCAACATTGACTCTTAGAATATTTGAATTTGGATCAATTTCATCTGGAGATTGGTTGCACGGGAGATGCGATATGGAAACAAAATACTTACCTATCCGGATACCTTATGAAATGTAACTTTATTCAATTATATTTTCGTTTCTATCAAACCATGAACGTATGCCCTATCAGCAGGTCAGCACAAATTTTTTTATACTTTTTTTAAATGTTTTATTTGACATATTTTTAAGTTCATCGGGGATGCTGTTGTAGAGTTTGGGCGCTAAGAACTCATTTGATCTTTGTCCTATAGATTTTGTCATGAAGGGAATTACGTGTAGTTTTTTTCTACGTGTGTCATATTCATGATTGCCTCTTTTAAATTTCTTACTTATATGATAATTGATCATACATTTATAACTGAATTCCCGCCTGAGGTCAAACACTCCTGACTCAGTGTAAGTCAGTTCTGTTGAGTAGTCCCATTTTTATGTAACATTAGTTTTAAGAATCTTCGTTGTAGAATTTCTAAAGGTGTTATGTGTTTTCTGAGTGCTGCACCCCAAGCCAAGATGCCGTATTTAAGATGACTATCTACAAGTTCAAAATACACAATTTTCAGTTCTTTCTGAGGTAATGTGTGACAAAGATGTCTGAATTTATATAGAATGAATTGAAGTTTTTTTATAACGTATTTAATATGGACATCTCACCTCAAATGATCATCAATGAGTACACCCAAGTACTTGAAACTTTTTGATGGAAGTATATGAGAAATCGATCCTTTTTCATATATTTCTATATAGTTAAAATCAGGTGTCTTGGATTCGTAGCATGTGAATGGTATATACTGGGTTTTCTCCAAATTCATTGTTGACAACTTCTGATCAAACCAATTTTTGATACGAGAAATATCGGTTTGTACTGTCATTTTTAACTCCCCCCAGGTGCTTTGTAAACGATGGCCGTATCGTCTGCGGAACCTATGATTTCTCCAGAGCTCTCAATTTTAAACAAATTATTGATATATATCAAAAATAAGATCGGTCCCAGAATGGTCCCTTGTGGTACCCCAAACTCCACGGGAAGCTTATCACTGTACTCAGCCCGGACTCTTACACATTGGATTCTGTTCGAAATATAGCTTTCGAAGAGTGTGAGGGGTTTACCTCTTATTCCGATATCTTCTAGAGATTCCATAAGTAGTGGCTGACTAACAGTGTCAAATGCTTTAGCTAGATCTATAAACATACATAGGCTAGGAATACTTTCATCTAGGGCAGAAAATACATTATTCGTTAGGGAAACTATCGCATTTTGTGTGGAAACATTTTCCCTGAAACCGAATTGCTTGTCGGATAATATTTTATACTTATTGAGGTATGAATCTATTCCTTAGGACCTCCTCGAATATTTTTGCAAAGTTTGTTATCAGTGATATTGGCCTGTAGTTACTGGCCAAGGCATTTTCACCTTTCTTGTGTATTGGAATAACAATTGTGTCGTTGAAAGCCAAAGGCCTAAGGCCATACATTTATTTATAATGTATGTCAATAGTTCAATAAGATATTCTGAAATAGATTCTAAGGTTTCTGATTTCAATCCATCATAACCAGGGGATTTATTGTTTTTCAATTCACGCATAATTTCTCCATATATATAATATAATAATAATAATAATCTTTATTCAATGATAATGAATAAATACAAAGGGGGTATGTTACACAATGAATGAAGTGAATAAAGCTGTTGGGCGATAAGTGAATAAAGCTGTTTCGCAAAAAGTTGTAGTTATGCTATATAAAATATGATTGATAACAAGAAATACACATAATAAAAAGGAATGAAAAAGTTAAATATAGTATATAAAATAAAGTTAAGTTATGCTATATAAAATATTAAATGTGGTTGATAATAACAAATAAGTACCCATATTGAAGAATTTAAAGTTAGACATATAATAAATGTACGCTATATAAGGTTTTGCTATTTGCATTACCACTTTGTGGAAATGGATTCTTACAGTCTAATATTATGGTATTCAGGGATAATGTTGTAATTTGAGTTTCTAAGTATTAATCAGTGGGGAAATTAGTAACCCATTCTGTAGGAGTTTTTCCGTGTGTTCGGTTTTTCTCGAGGTGGTCCTTCTGTATTTTTGTTCGTTGCGCCTGTTTTTGGCGTTCTTTGGATGTTTGTAGCTTCTTTCAATCTGGTGTCAGCTTTATCGTTCATTCGAGTTGAGGGTGGTTGAGTGGAATTATCTTCTTCTGGTGGCTTTTCTATAGTGTTTTTTTGTGTGGAAATTGGTGTGCCTGGGTCGCTATGTGACTTTGGCTTGAGGTCGAGTTCGCTTATGTCTTCCATGTTCTCAAGATCAGAGGGTGTAAATATTTGGTTATTCAGGTGAAGTTAATTGTTTCTAATGTAGCAGCTATTGTTCTTGTCTTGTTTCGCTATGTATACGTGCTTCCTAAGGATTTTGTTTTCCGCCCTCTGTATCTCAGTAAGATCGTTCGTTATACTAATTGGACTTCTTTTCAGATTTTTAGTGTTTCTAAAAATTGTATTTTTTTTTCAAATAAGAGGTAAACTCAACTTCCACTGGACAATTATATATTTCACCAAGAGGCTATATGTTATTCAGGTCGTTCCCAACTAGTTGAATATTCAAGTAAGTTTTCAGTAGTTCAATGATGCTGTCTGGTGTTATGTAACGTTCTTCTCTCTCCAATCCAAGAATTATTATACTGTTCTTCTTTTGATTTCTCTCCAGGAATTATACTCTTTTCTTCAGTTCTTCGGTCTCTTTTTCTGTTTTAACAAGCCTGTGATTTATTTCTCCAATTTTTACAGACACTTTAACTTTCACTGCTTGTATTGCCAATTGTAATTCTTGTTTCCTTTTACGATCTCATTCAGAAGTTGTTTGTTCGAGATCTCTATGCCGGACATTTTTTCGGTATATGGTCACCTTTATTTATATTCTATCCGTCTCGGTAAAACAGATGTGTTTGGAATGATATGTGTTCAAGTAGTTCCTATTTGACTGTCTTTCTTGTTTATGTTTTTACAACTGTTTCGTTTCACTGTTCTATTCACTTATCTATTTGACTGTGTTTTTTTTCTTGTTTATGTTTTCTTATTTATGTTTTCACAACTGTTCCGTTTCACCTATCACCTATTCACTTATCTGTTGAGTTTTCACAGGTTTTACCAGTTTTTGTGGTAGGAGCACCGATAGACACGTCCACTCGTATGAATGGTTTTACTTTGTGTGTATGTAGGTTATGTACGTTATATTTTTGCGTTCGCGATTTTTTCATAAACTATATGACATATTTTAAATATTTTTTCACTGGGGTAATCTACATAATTATGGGAAGGTTTCAGTAGATAAAAAGGTACCATTTTCTTGCAATGATATTAAAAAACAAACGGACGCTAAGAAGTTAAAAAAATAAATAAAAATGAACCGATTTAAAAAAAATAACTGAAAAGTTGAAAATAATTTACAAAAATCAACAATATCTACTGGTAAATGGTCGTTTTGTTTGATTTTTTTTTTTCGGGTGACTTTTATTGGCAATATATTACAGGGTTTTACGTTTGCTTGGCACCGACTTCCCAAATAAAGTGAATAGTTGTGTTGTGTTTTTGTGAATTATTTTCATATTTTTAGTTAGTTTTAAAGTGTTTGTTTTTTCATTTCTTTATCATATTAATATTCTACGATTCAGTCAAAAGAACAGACTCACCGGGTACTTGGAATTCTCCTAATCATCCCCATATTTTGATTCCACTATACACAGATACTGACATTTCCAGACATGAATTCAGTTTATTTGGCAATAGTTTTTTATTTCAAGTTACAACCGTTGACCAATTTGCCGCCAACAGTTGGAGAACTCCCAAAAAAAAGACAGTTGTCAAAAATGTAGATAGAGTTCTCAATAATTTTGGAAGGATTGTTGAGGTAATTATGTATATTTTCAATGGATAGGTACCTAAACATGATATAATGTTCTAATTACTTTCAGGAAGAATCTTCCAATGTAGACTACATTGAAAACAAAAGACGTTGGACAAAAAAAAATTTGTTGTCCATATGGCTTTGCAGATGTGACACATTTCCCGAATCTCAGATCGTCATGAAAATTTGTTTCTACACGAATCTTAACGTTCTAAACAAATTTAAAGAAATCCATTTTGTCACCTGAAAGCTAACATTTTTACGAACAAAAAGTATTTTTACCTTTGAGAGTCAATTTCCTTGAAAAATAAAAATTTTCAAGACTTTTATTTTCATGGAATTTTTGTATAAATGTATATCTATATAAATATTATCCCATTCCCCTAGGTGAATGGGGAATGAATCGACAATCTGAGTCCATCAGGAATACACCCTGTATGTGATTCCACTTAACAAAGTGAAAATCAAATGATTAATTGCAAACCATTCCACTCGTGTATCTCGTTGAAGTTCATGAATGAGAAAGCAATCAAATATCGAACAAATCCATTCGAATCATTCGAACCAAAAATCCTTCCGACCGAGGATAAAAAAACATTTCTGAAATGCGAATTATCTAGATTCCATAGGATTAATATTATATTTTTCATCAATACTTTGTAAGAACGTACGAGAGAAGTAGTAACGGACAATTCCAGAGCAGAAAAGGAGCCGTAAATATCGTCCCAATTAAGACGTCTCAAATCCGCCAATTCTCAATAGAATCAACCAATAATAAAAAACTCGTATTTTGATGAGAACATCAAAATCTCTGACACCAAATACAAATTTTTTATAGAATCTGATCATAATCATGAAGCTTGTCCACCATCTTGGATCCGCCTTCTTGAATTCATGAATTCTCACAATAAATCATCCTCAGCCCCATAACCCCCTCACACCAATATTTGATAGAATCGGTCCGTATCCGAAAAGCCCCTCGACAAACGTGAATTTATGAATTTTCATAAGAGAATCATGATATTCGACCCCAAAACCCCAACATACCAATTTTGAATGAAGTCGGACGAAATTTCAAATATCGTTCGCCACCATCTTGGATTTATGAATTTTGACAAAAAAAAACATAATTTTCGACCCAAAAAACCTCCACATACAAATTTTGAATAGAATTGGACCATAATCACAGAACTCGTCCAACACTTTGAAGCCGCCATTACCATTTTTCTCTTACAAAAATTTTATAATACATTGGCACCGGAATGATGATTACCAGAATATAAAGTTAATCGGACAACCAGAATTCCCCCTACAGTTAGCTACAGTGAATTAAGTGGTGTATAAGGTGGATGTAAATGGTACTTTTGTTAGCCCAGCCCAAAATTTGGGATAATCCACGGGGTACCTATATCTATTCAATTTCGATGATATACAGTGGGATACCTTGGTCAGCCCGAAACTGGGACGACGAACGTTGGATCGGGCCGACCTTCGAGCTGTTTACATATCCTACGGGCTGCACAATGACCATAAACATATATATATATATATATATATATATATATATATATATAAATATATATATATATATATATATATATATATATATTGTGTAACGATATATCTGTTACATTTCTTATTTATATGCTCTATGCTCGAGATCATTACATTACCTATTGAAAATCTTAGCGACATCTAACCGTCGGTAATGGAACAATCATTAAGGCTAAAAGAAGAAGAGCTGTCGCAAATGATCTGACAGGACGTGGATATTCAAGAGGATGCATGTGATATTTTCGGCCCTTTTTCTGATCTTTCGGCAATTAAGATACATTGTTTTCTGAAGCTCGTCGGCCATTAAAGAGTAGAATATGCCATGTTGAAATAATGTATTGAATCAGAGCATTTTCCTTTCTCCGCGAATATGAATTCAAATCAGTGAATAGTGATATCAAGGAAGGTACGTACTGGGAACTTATGTTTGGACCGTAGATATTTAAAATATGTCACATTCAAATAATTTTTAAGAGGACGTTAGATAATTCTTCACAAGGGAAGAATCTGAAGTCATCTATGCATTTTGGTTATGAAAACAGTAATTAGATTCATTTAGGCCAATCTGACTAAAAATAGCAGTGTCGTTCATTATATATTTTTGAAGAATTCTGTCAGGATTGCGAATCCCACATGTATATATTTTTTATGAGTTTTTATATATCTTTGGTATGGTTCCATATTTGGTAACAATAATCACCTAGTTGTGGTTTTGATGTGGTTGAAGTGATCCAATATGTATATTTCATGTATAAATTTGGTACTTGGAATTTGGAATTTTCTTTGAATTTTCAGAAACCTTTTTGAAGAATTATTTGACGGCTGGTCAAACATTTATTCTCATATACGTTTCTTGAATATCGCTGAAATTGAAGTCATTTTGAATAAATTCAACAAACTTGATTGTCTCAAATTCTGATTTTTAATTGTTGATAACGAAATATCTTGGCTGCTCAAAATCAGAAAAAAAATTATCTCTTCCATATATATAAAGCAAAGATCAATTTTTGTTAATTCATAAGAATTATTAAAAATAGTTCTTCAATTTCAGTATTGGATATCATTCATTTGTATACTCAATTAATTTTAAGTAATAATCTCTTGATGAGATTTCACTCAACTGTAACAACAATGAGTTGAGGAGTGCATTGAAAAGATTCCAAGTTTCAAGAAATATATTTTTTTTTGTATATCAAACTCTGACACAAACAATATTGTTTCCATGTTAAATCGCTGAGAACACACTTGATGAACCAGAAGCTGATGTAAGTACCCCCTGATTGCGAGCCAATCCACTTCGTGAAGTTGAGCTAAGTGCTAGACAGGGAAAAATACAATCAAGGTACATCGTCATCGAAAAAACCGACAGTTCAGCAAAACAAAACAATATTAGTTTTCTACATTGGTTTAATATAAATAAATTTTTGGATTCAAATGTACTGAATTTGGAAGAGATGTAAATTTCCGTAAATAGATTGTTATAAGTTGGTATTTGTTTTATTGTTGTTGTTATTTACAGAAGGAAAGTTAATTGATGTGCAATCATTATTGAATAAGGTTTTAGATTTTTGTCCTAGTTTAAATAAAAATTCTGGCGTCCATTCAAATTTACAATTTCTAAAACTTTGCTTGAAACAAAAAAAATTTGAAACTAGCAAAGCGGTCCAAAAAACTCCACACCGCTCTTCACTGAATAGTCTGGGCATTCTATTTCAACAAATAACTAGAATTAACATTACAATATATATATAAATATATATTTATATATATATATATATATATATATTAATATATATATATATATATATATATATATATATATATATATATATATATATATATATATATATATATATATATATATATATATATATATATATATATATATATATATATATATATATATATATATATATATATATATATATATCTGGGTTGAATAGTACCGGGTTCGACGGCCATTGATAAGTACGTTCGATTTCGATTCATTCCAACATTCACATAAAATTAAGGAACTAAAGTGTTCGCAAGTGTCTGTCGATTCTCATAGCCTCGATAGCTCAGTGGTAAGAGTGAGGAGTGTGTGAATTTAATAATCTGTCCATTATGCCACAATTTCCTTCCATATATATATATATGTATATATATATATATATATATAATTATTTGGATTAAATGTGATCAGCAAAATTATGAGGTTGAAACTCACAGTATATGAAATTGCATCTAACTAAAATAGCCAATGGGAGAACAAGAAACTTCGTGATTAAAATAGCCCATCAGGGAACAGAGATGGTTAGATTTGAAATTGTGGAAAAGCAAGAACACAGAAACGTCAAAGATGATTATGATCAAATATTGTATTCAGTTTATAAGAAATGTAAAATATGTTAGTTGATAAGTTTTCTCAACTAACACCAAATTAGTGAAAGTGCGACAAGAAAGTGAAGAAAGTGCGCGATTTTGAAAATTCAAATAAAATTAAAAAACAGAAATGGTATCCAGGTGAAGAAAAAACAAAGCGAAGAGATTGGAAACATTTTTAGAATGAAGCCATGTACAAAATTTGGGAGAAAGTAATTCAGGATTTTCATTAATGACAAGGTAGTTTTTCCAACAATAACAAACCAATTCAACCACTGGATAATTTTGACACAAAATGAATAAGGATAAAAGAAGATCACCTTTTTTGTTCTCCACATGAAAACTTGTCCGAACTGATTTCGGGGATTTTGGATGGTTCTCCTTTGCAATGGAGAGTTCCTGAGAGGAGTGGATGAAACAGTATTTCAGATTATGGCCAGATAATGCATCAGCGACATTCCAGCTCCAGGTATAAACTCTTTTAGTGCACATCACAAACTGAATCACTTTACAAAGTAACTCGTATATCTGAAGAACTTCATATAATTTGGTATTGACCTTTAAAAGAATTCTTCCAACTCAAAAGAAAAAAGTGAGGTTATATTTACAATATCCACCACTGTTTTCATTATTTAATAAAAATTTGTTAATTGCTCATAGTTATAAGTTATCTATCGCAGGCCAGGTTAATATAAGTTTTCCTGAATGAAGGAAATAATTATTTTTGATAATTTCTGGTTCACTTTCCACAATGATATGCTAATATCTCACCTATAAACACTGAACTGAAATAGTTCGAATGACATCAAGGCCAGCCGAAATCATCCATTGTCGTGACACCGAAACGTTGAATCCAAAATCCATGGTCCATGTCCGATGTACGTGCTCGATTCGGAAACTGCACCAGTCTCGCTCTCCGTGAAAAATATCCATCCGAAAATCAATGCAGGAATTCTCCATACTCCGGAAAAATACCCGAGAACCCTCAGCAGGCCGAGGTCCGCACGACGTGAATATCGAAACCAGACTCTCTCTCTTAAAGAATATATTTTTCGGCATCTTATCCGAAAAATAAAAAAAAGCTTCAGTAGATATGCTATACCATTACTGGCGCAACCCCTATTTTCAATCGATTCAGGAGGGTCAAGTCCTATCGCGGTCCTATCGATCTGCAGTTTTCACCAGAATGATCGAAATTTGGCGTAGATTCCGAAAATGTGGCCTATGTGGTAGCCAGATCGATCGATTGGCCATGAAACTCAAAAAATCGTAAAAACTTTTTTTCCAATTCGAGAACGGTAGATAGAGCGATTCTGCGAACGCCAATCGATCCAGAAGGGTCAAGTCAGTCTGAATACGGAATTTGAGATCGATCGAAAAACATCGAGCGAAAAATTACAAAGGTACGTGGTATATCTTCGAAAACTCAAAGCGGTCCTATCGATCTGCGGTTTCCACCAAAATGATCGAAATTTGGCGTAGATTCCGAAAATGTGGCCTATGTGGTAGCCAGATCGATCGATTGGCCGTGAAATGCAAAAACCGGAAAAACTTTTTCTAACTCAAGAACGGTGATAGATAAAGCGATTCTGCGAACGCCAATCGATTCAGAAGGGTCGAATTGTCTATGTACGAGTTCGAGATTGATCGAAATAAAACATCGACCGAAAAGTTACGAAGGGAAAAGTTACGAGAACTTAAAGCGGTCCTATCGATCTGTGGTTTTCACCAAAATGATCGAAATTGAGTGTAGATTCCGGAAATGTGGCCTTTGTGGTAGCCAGATCGATTGATCGGCCGTGAAATGCAAAAAACCGGAGAAACTCTTTTTGTAACTCGAGAACGGTGATAGATGAAGCGATTCTGCGAACGCCAATCGATTGAGAAAGGTTGAATTAGTCTTTGTACGGAATTTGAGATCGATCGAAAAAAAACATCGTCCGAAGAATTACAAAAATTACGTGGTAAATCTTCGAAAACTCAAAGCGGTCCTACCGATCTACGGTTTTCAGTGAAATGATCAAAATGTGGCTAATGAGGTAGCCAGATCGATCGATTGGCCGTGAAATGTAAAAAACCGGAAAAACTTTTTCTCTAACTCGAGAACGATGATAGATAAAGCGATTCTGCGAACGCCAATCGATTCGGAAGGGCCAGAGTTTGAGGTCGATCGAAAAGAAACATTGACCGAAAAGTTACAAAGGGGTGGGTACTTGGTATATCTTCGAAAACTCAAAGCGGTCCTATCGATCTGCGGTTTTCACCAAAATGATCGAAATTTGGTGTGAATACCAAAAATGTGGCCAATGTGGGCCAGATCGATCGATTGGCCGTGAAATGAAAAAACCGGAAAAAACTTTATTTCTAACTCGATAACTGTGATAGGAGAAGCGATTCTGCAAACTTCAATCGATTCAGAAGGGTCGAATTAGTCTATGACAGAGTTTGAGATTGATCGAAAAAAAACATCGACCAAAAAATTACAAAGGGGGGGGTACGTGGTATATCTTCGAAAACTCAAAGCGGTCCTATCGATCTGCGGTTTCCACCAAAATGATCGAAATTTGGCGTAGATTCCGAAAATTGGCCTATGTGGTAGCCAGATTGATCGATTGGCCGTGAAATGCAGAAAACCGGAAAACTTTTTTCCAACTCGAGAACGGTGATCGATAAAGCGATTCTGGGAACGCCAATCGATTCAGAAGGGTCAAGCTAGTCTACGTACGGAGATTGAGATCGATAGAGAGGAAATATCGACCGAAAATTCACAAAGGGGGCTACGTGGTATATCTTCGAAAACTCAAAGCGGTCCTATCGATCTGTGGTTTCCATCAAAATAATCGAAATTTGGCGTTGATTCCAAAAATTTGGCCTATGTGGTGGCCAGATCGATTTATTGGCCGTGAAAGGCAAAAAACCAGAAAACTTTTTTTCTAACTCGAGAACGGTGATAGATAAAGCAATTCTGCGAACGCCAATCGATTCGGAAGGGTCAAGTCAGTCTATGCAGAGAGTTTGAGATCAATCGAAAAAAAACATCGACCGAAAAATTACAAAAATTACGTGTAAATCTTCGAAAACTCAAAGCGGTCCTATCGATCTGTGGTAGCCAGATTGATCGTCGCGTGAAATGCAAAAAACCGGAAAATCTTTTTTTCCAATTCGAGAACGGTGATAGATAAAGTGATTCTGTCACGCCAATCGATCCAGAAGGGGGTAGTCAAGTCAGTCTGCATACGGAATTTGAGATCGATCGAAAGAAACATCGAGAGAAAAATAACAAATGTACGTGGTATATCTTCGAAAACTTGAAGCGGTCCTATCGATTTGTGGTTGTCACCAAAATGATCTAAATTTGGCGAAGATTCCGAAAATGTGGCCTATGTGGTAAGCAGATCGATCGACTGGCCGTAAAATGCAAAAAACCGGGGAAATTGTTTTATTACTCGAGAACGGTGATAGATGGAGCGATTCTGCGAACGCCAATCGATTCAAAAGGGTCATCAGTCTAGTACGAAGTTGGGATCGATCGAAGAAAAACATCGACCGAAAAATTACAAAGGGTGGGTACGTGGATATCTTCGAAAACTCAAAGCGGTCCTATCGATCTTCGGTTTCCACCAAAATGATCTGAATTTGGCGTAGATTCCGAAAATGTGGCCTTGTGGTAGCCAGATCGATCAACTGGCCGTAAAATGCAAAAAACCGGAAAAATTGTTTTTTAACTCGAGAACGGTGATAGAAGCGATTCTTCGCCAATCGATTCAGAAGGGTCGAGTCGTCTTTGTACGGAGTTTGAGACTGATCCAAAGAAAACATCGACCGAAAAATTACAGAGGCTGGTATACTTCGAAAACTCAAAGCGGTCCTATCGATCTGCGGTTTCCACCAAAATGATCGAAATTTGGCGCCAATTCCAAAAATGAGGCTTTTGTGGTGGCCAGATTGATTGATTGGTCGTGAAATGCAAAAAACCGGAAAAACTTTTTTTGTATCTTGAGAACGGTGATAGATAAGGCGATTCTGCGGACACCAATCGATTCAGAAGGGTCAAGTTAGTCTAGGTACGGAGTTTGAGATTGATCAAGGAAAACATCAAAAAATTACAAAGGGGGGTACGTGGTATATCTTCGAAAACTCAAAGCGGTCCTATCGATCTGCGGTTTCCACCAAAATGATCGAAATTTGGCGTAGATTCCGAAAATGTGGCCTATGTGGTAGCCAGATCGATCGATTGGCCGTGAAATGCAAAACTCGAAAGAATTTTTTCTAACTCGAGAACGGTGTTAGATAAAGCGATTCTGCGAACGCCAATCGATTCAAAAGGTTCAAGTTAGTCTATGTACGGAGTTCGAGATTGATCGAAAAAACATCGACCGAAAAATTACAAAGGGGGCTACGTGGTATATCTTCGAAAACTTAAAGGGTCATATGAGTGGGGCACCAAAATGATCCAAATTTGGCGAAGATTCCGAAAATGTGGCCTATGTGGTAAGCAGATCGATAGACTGGCCGTAAAATGCAAAAAACCGGAAAAATTGTTTTCCAACTCGAGAACGGTGATAGATGAAGCGATTCTGCGAAAGCCAATCGATTCAAGAGGGTCGAGTCAGTCTGAGTACGAAGTTTGGGATCGATCGAAATAAAACATCGACCGAAAAATTACAAAGTTTTTACTGAAATGATCTAAATTTGGCGTAGATTCCGAAAATGTGGCCTATGTGGACTTTTTCTCTGACTCGAGAACGGTGATAGCTAAAGCGATTTTCAAACGCCAATCGATTCAGAAGGGTCAAGTTAGTCTTTGTACGGAGTTTGGGATCGATCCAAAAAAACATTGACCAAAACATTCTAAAGGGTGGTTTATCTTCGAAAACTCAAAGCGGTCCTATCGATCTGCGGTTTTTACCAAAATGATCGAAATTTGGCGAAATTTCCGAAAATGTGGCTCATGTGGTATCCAGATGGATCGATTGACCGTGAAATGCAAAAAACCAGAAAAACTCTTTTCTTACTCGAGAACGGTGATCGATAAAGCAAAATTACAAGGGGATGATATCGATATCGATCTGCGATTTTCACCAAAATGATCGAAATTTGGCGTAGATTCCGAAAATGTGGACCATGTGGTAGCCAGATCGATCAATTGGCCGTGAAATGCAAGAAACCAGAAAACCTTTTTCTCTAACTCGAGAACAGTGATAGATAAAGCAATTCTGCGGACGCCAATCGATTCAGAGGGGTTGAATTAGTCCGAGTACGAAGTTATCTGATTGTATGCATTTGATTTTCTTCCTTTTCTGGTTTTCAACTGAGGTGATGAAATTCTTAGTGATATCGAGTACTTCCGTTTTGGATCTAATAAACCCCACTTCACACCATCGAGAATGATCATAAATAAACTCGATGAAATATTTCGCCTTTCCGATGGAATCTATCCTCATTGGTCCACATACATCAGTATGTATTAGTTCTAGTAAGCTACTTTTTCTGATAGACGTTTTCGGGAACGGGATTTTTGACATTTTTCCGTGATGACATACGTCGCAATTGAAGTTTTCATGACATTTTTCCAATTTCATTCCGCCAATGATTTCTTTCCGTTCAGCTTTGAGGATATCTTCAATATTCAGATGTCCCAGCCGACGATGCCACAATTCAAGATTTCCTCCATTTCTTTGTGAAAAAAAAGCTGATTCCTGGAAATCACGCACATAGTACAATCCTTCGATATGATCTGCAATCAATTTAATATCACTGTCGGTCCCTATCACTAGAGCAATGTCCTTCTTGAATACGACTTCAAATCCATTTTCAGCTATCTTCCCAACAGACATCAGGTTGGTACGCAAGTCTGGAACATACATTGTGTTGCTTAGGGTTATGTCTTTCGATTCTCCATTAACATCGGTCATGAACGATACGGTGCCTTTGGCTACTATTTTAGATGATTGATTGTTCGCGAGTTCCAATGATTCGTTATTTATGTGAACCATTTCGGTGAAACTTTCAGTTTCTTTACATAAATGTGACGTTGCACCACTGTCTAAGCACCATTTCGTTCATATATCGCCAATTCGAATATCTTCGGTGGCACATAGACACACATTTTCGGCATAATTTGCTGAATGTTCATCTATTTTGCGATTATATTTACATTCTGATGCTTTATGTCCAACTTTTTGGCATTTGTGACAACGAAATTTAAATTATTTGTTCTTCGTATTAGCTTCCGAATGAGAATACCTTTCATAGACTTCAGGCTTTTTGTTGTATCGGCTTTGAAAATGCTTTTTATTCCCAAACATTGCATTCTGCATTGAATTCCTAGCTTCAATTTGTCGTGCATCGTTTTCTTCAATGATTTTCACACGTAGCATATCTGGAACTGGTAATTCATCTCTGGACTCGATTGCACATCTGAAGTTTTCAAAACTGGAGGGCAAACTGTACAACAACATAATGGACAGTAAGTCTGGATTGATTTCGACTTCCATTTCGTTCAATTTGTCAACTGCGTCAAAAAATTTGTTCAAATGATCACGAACATCGTCACCATCATTCATTCGCTGCAACGTGAGCTGTTTCAATAGTGTCGCTTTTCGAACTGGTCCTTTCGACTGGTAAATATTTTCCAACTTCAGCCAAACTTGACGAGAAGTTGTGCATCCTTTGATTTGTTTCAATTCTGATGGACTGATTGACAGAACTATATCGGATTTTGCTTTGTAATCATTCTTTATCCAATTTTGTACACTGCTCAAGGAAGCTGCGTCCCCTTCAATCGGAAATGGTTTCGATAATTCACCATTTACGTATGCCCATGCATCATTCTTGATCAGTAAGGCCTCCATTTGCATTTTCCAGGTATCATAAATATTTTTGTTCAGGGTTTCAATTCTGGATATATTCGCCGAATTCATATTCACAGAATCACTTATATTTTACACTATGAGAGTCTTTCAATACGTTTTCACTGGACAGGAACACTTCTTGGTTAACTTCAGTTGGTACACAAATTCTAGGCTAACAGATTTCAGATCCTGGGCCCAAAACCTGTTGAGCAGAGCGTCGGGCAGAACTTTGTTGAGCAAACAACTTGTACCAATGAATGTAATTTAATGTGAATCCCAAACGTATTTATTAGTGAAAATATAAAATGAATATTAACAGTTGAAAATGTTTGACAAGACTATGACATATTTAAACATATCCATGAAAACGGTATGACTCGCATTTATCTTGAATTCATTTCAACAGGTGGGTACGTGGTGAATCTTCGAAAACTCAAAGCGGTTCTATCGATCTGCCGTTTTCACCAAAATGATCGGAATTTGGCGTAGATTCCGAAAATGTGGCCTTTGTGGTAGTCAGATGATCGATTGGCCGTGAAATGCAAAAACCGGAAAACTTTTTTCTAACTCGAGAACGGTGATAGATAAAGCGATTCTGCGAACGCCAATCGATTCAGAAGGGTTGAGTTAGTCTAGTACGGAGTTTGAGATTGATCGAAAAAAAACATGACCGAAAAATTACAAAGGGGGATATCGATATCGATCTGCGATTTCTACCAAAATGATGAAATTTGGCGTAGATTCCGAAAATGTGGCCTTTGTGGTAGCCAGATCGATCGATTGGCCGTGAAATGCAAAAAACCGGAAAAACTTTTTTCTAACTCGAGAACGGTGATAGATAAAGCGATTCTGCGAACACCAATCGATTCAGAAGGGTTGAGTTAGTCTGAGTACGGAGTTTGAGATTGATCGAAAAAAAACATCGACCGAAAAATTACAAAGGGGGGGGTGGTATATCTTCGAAAACTCAAAGCGGTCCTATCGATCTGCGGTGTCCACCAAAATGATCGAAATTCGGCGTAGATTCCGAAAATGTGGTCTATGTGGTAGCCAGATCGATCGATTGGTCGTGAAATGCAAAAACCGGAAAAACTTTTTCTAATTCGGGAACGGTGATAGATAAAGCGATTCTGCGAACGCCAATCGATTCTGAAGGGTCGAGTTAGTCTGAGTACGGAGTTCGGGATTGATCGAAGAAAAACATCGACCGAAAAATTACAAAGGGGTATATCTTCGAAAACTCAAAGCGGTCCTATCGGTCTGCGAATTCCACCAAAATGATCGAAATTTGGCGTAGATTCCGAAAATGTTGCCTATGTGGTAGCCAGTTCGATCGATTGGCCGTGAAATGCAAAAACCGGAAAAACTTTTATCAACTCGAGAACGGTGATAGATAAAGCGATTCTGAAGCCAATCGTTAGAAAGGGTTAGTAGTCGGGTTTGGGTGATCGAAAAAAAATTACCGAAAAAAATTTCAAAGGGGTTGGGGTTACTTCCCAAAACTCAAAG
>JAFIRS010004880.1:0-72085 GCA_018342105.1 Gonioctena quinquepunctata
CCACGGTTCGAGCGTGCAGCTGCATACTCTCTTATCTTGTTAATGTAAACAAACTCTTTCACAAAGGATGCCGCCGCCGATATCTTATCTCAATGTAAACAAAGGATGCCGCCGATATCCGGTCGCTTAAATAAACAACTGATAAGAAGTGCTGACGTAGATAATATTCCTGCAAAGACTTGTCGGTTGAGTCATAGCCGCATCATCGCTGACTCCTCCCACTTTCCAAAATGGCCGCCGCCATTCACTGATCACGTGACACTTCCTCCCAACCAATGCCGTTGACGGATATTGGTTGACACCCCCATTTCAATATGCTGCTCGGCTATTGGATAACGGCCGGCGGCTATCACCAGCCCACGACCTATCACAGCTCTCCCCACCTCCCACTCTCAATCACACACTCCCATACACAACATGGCTGCCACCATTCCGACCAATCACAGGCCACTCATCCCCCCCACCTTTTTCCCTACCCCACATACAACCACCATCCCCCACCTCTCTCATGAAACCGCCATTTTGTGGTGGTGGTGCGGGACCATGTAGCGGGAGTAACCGATGACCGGAGAGGTGCGCTCGGAGTGACATAGCCTTACTACTTATATCCGTATCACCAACAACTAGAGGAATCGTGACTTTTTGAATGTGCAGATTTAATCAGAGACAAAAATATTTTTAATCCACATGTAATTTTTAATTTTTTTGCACAGAATGTTTATACATTGTTAACGTTTGTTTTTTATATCTTTTCTATCCAGTCGAATTACCATTCAGTCTGTAATAAATTTGTTGAGTTGATTTCTTGCATATTTATTTGCCTTCCCATACAAGCTAGGTTACATTTATTTAATTTATTTATCTTTGACTTTTGTCTTTAGCAAGTCTGGCGCCCAACTCTTGAACTAGTCAAGTTAATTTATGTATAATTTTTTAAGTGTCCCAATTTGATAAACTAGGAAAAGTCATTAATTGAACCTTACTCACGGCCTAACCGTATCCATCGGCAAAGTGATTTCACCTTAAATTTGAATCATATAATTTAAAATCTGGGGTTCAAAAATAAAGCGTGTTACAAGGTCACCAATTGATACCAATTGAAACTAGTATATATTGCTCTAAACTGTGATTTTCGGAGATTTTTTAAGAGAAAGAATTTGTATTCCAATAGTCAAGATGCATATTGCTAATCAAAGCGATTTCCCTCGAGAATATATCTGCAGCATCAGGTGACTTCCGTAATGGGACTGAGAATTTCGCAACTATATTCGTAAAACATACAAATGTGTCAGGCGAAATCCCTTTTACTAACACTGGGCTGCGTGTCGTTCTTGTTTGTTCTTTAAATTATTCATGATTCGGTGTATACCTCTGGGCGCTCTTGTGTCACTTCATCTCTTTTGACATGTAAAAATGGAATGCTGCGCGATATCGATGGGTGGTCTGATGTTTTATAGGCGAATCCTCTTATAATATGGAATACATGAATATGAGAGAGGATATTGGGAAAAACGATACAGAAATACGACGCGTAGATGTAATGGAAGAACTGCGACAGAATGAAGTTCAAGGTTGGTATAGTATGAAGAGACAAAATGTAGGTTTAGTTTGCGTCAAAATGTAGGTTTAGTTTGCGTAGTACCTACTAAAGTGATGTGGTACGTTTGATACATAGAAAAAATCAATAATTCTATCAAATTAATGTTATTTCGGCCAAAAAAAAATGTTTTTCGATATGGTGATGAACCTATCGATTAATAATAATGATGATAATAGTAATAATGTTTATTTACTTAGTACAAAAGCAGCAACTTTGCGAAATCCTTAGATGATAAAAATCAGGTGGACGTCATTTATACTGATTTCAGTAAGGCGTTCGACAGAGTTTCCCATGAATTACTTCGGAGAAAACTAAGTCGATTCGGAATTTCTGCGAAACTCCAAAACCTTCTGAAATGTTACCTCTCGAACAGAAATGTGTTTGTTGAATATGAAGGGAAAAAAAGTTTATTGCCTGTTCTGGGGTGCCGCAGGGCTCAAACCTGGGGCCACTCTTATTTCTTATGTTTGTAAACGACATTTGTGACTCCATAAAATCAAAAAAACTTCTTTTCGCAGACGACATGAAACTTTATAAAGAAATTCGAGATCCTACGGACTGTACCACATTACAACACGACATAAATAATTTAGTTGAATGGTGTGACCCGAATAACTTACCACTGAACATTAGCAAATGCAAAATTATGACATACTCACGTAGATCTCCAATTGTCCACAATTATTTATTGAAGGATACCGTCATTACGAGGGTATCTGAATGTAGGGATCTAGGAATAACGTTTGACGCGAAATTAACGTTTTCGTCACACACAGAGGATATCACAAATAAATCAATGCGTCTTCTTGGGTTTGTTATACGAAATTGCAAAGAATACAAATCACTAGAAGCAATAAAATGCATATTTTTTGCTTTGGTGAGATCGAAATTGGAATACGGCAGCCAGATATTGAACCCGCATTATACAAAATACAGTGACTAACTGGAAAATGTTCAACGTAGATTTCTGAAATTCATGTATCTCAAAGTCCATGGTTCATATCCAGAAAGACACTGTGAGTATAATCTTCTCTTGAATGAATTTAATATGGTTTCTTTGAGAAAATGTCGTGAAATTTCCGACCTTACTTTCGTTCATAAACTTATACACAATGAAATCGATTCATCAACATTACTATTTTTATCGAACTTCAATATTCCTCGTTAAGCCTCTAGAACGAATCTTACCTTTCGTATTGATGTACCAAATTCCCAACATCATTTCTATAATTGTCTAAATCATATGTGTAGATGTCTGAACAATTTTTTTTTTTTTTTATGTTCTGTTTCCCACGAAAAGGGATATCCTGTAATGTTCAGAGAACATCGTGGAAACCAAGGGAAAGAAGGTAGGAGTTGGTGTTCTTCTTAAATTTCTGGAGGTTGTATGCCTCGGGGAACACCTCCCTAGGCAATGAGTTCCAATGCCTCGCTGTTCGTTGGATGAACGAGTCTTTGGAAAGTGATGTTCTGCAGGTCTCCAAAGTGACCACGAAGGGGTGTGATGACTGAACTTGACGGGTCAATCTCGAAGAGACTGCCAAAGCAGGAACGATTGTTGATATTTCAGAAGAGCATCGCCCATGAAAATATCTATAAAATAGAGACAAATCGCCAACTTTTCTACGGTGTTCCAGACAAGTGAGCGAGTTTGTAAGCGAGGCATCACCGACGAGACGAATTGCCCTCTTTTGGACAGAATCCAATAGCCTCAGGATATGTTTAGGTGCCGCGCTCCAAATATGGGAACAGTATTCCAGGACAGGTCGGATCTGTGCCTTATAGATCATAAGCAGCTGAGTGGGGGTGAAATAGCTCTTGGCACGTGCGATAATTGGACATTTTGTATATGGTAAGATTTGGATGGTTACTCCTGACAAAGTTATGTTAGGCACAGTGAGATCGGCTTTTCTAGAGAAAAGACATGCTTGTGTTTTGTTTGCATTGAATTCTACCAAGTTATTAGATCCCCACTCGAGAATTGTTGCTAAGTCCATATTTATATTATTAACATTTCTTCCTCGTTCATTTCTGGTTTCACGGGCTGATATAGGGGCCCTGGAAGAGAAAGCGGTATGGAGGGTACTATCATCGGCAAAGCTGTGTACTGGACATGAAGTTGCTTTCAACAGGTCGTTGATGTGAAGTAGAAATAGTGATGGTGCGAGAATAGATCCTTGCGGAACACCAGAATTTATGAGTAGAGTGTCAGATGAAACTCCATCGACCACTACATGGAGAGACCTGTTTGAGAGAAAACTAGCAAGCAGAGAACACAGCTGAGGGGGCAAGCCATAAGACGGAAGCTTGGCGAGGAGTCCCTGGTGCCAAACTCGATCGAACGCCTTGGAGATATCTCAAGCCACAGCTAAAGTTTCTCCATACTTTTCAATAGATAGCTAACATATATGTGAGACGTAAGCGAGCAGGTCACCAGTTGATCTCTGATGGCGGAAGCCATATTGCCTATCGTTGACAATTCCTGAGTCTTCCAGATATTTCATGAGCTCGATGTTGATGGCTTTTTCCATGACCTTTGAAATAATAGATAGCAGTGCGATAGGTCTGTAGTTGCTAGGTAGGGCCTTTTTGCCTTCTTTAGGGACTGGCTGTACTCTTGCAATTTTCCAATTGGACGGAAATACCCCCAAATTGTAAGAGTGGCTGAACAACTTGCAGGTGTTAGTTCGGGGGCACATTTCTTGAGAACAATCGGCGGGATTCCGTCAGATCCACAGGCTTTGTTGGTGTTGAGACCCAGCAAAATCTTTCTGATAGTACGTTGGCGAAAGGTGATCTCGGGCATGTGACTGTCAATAGGTGTAATGTTCGGGGGTTGTTTTCCCGATGAATCCAGAGTGGAATTTCCAGCAAATAGGTGCGCAAAGATATTGGCTTTTTCCTGGGCAGTCGTTGCTAGT
This sequence comes from Gonioctena quinquepunctata, assembly GCA_018342105.1. NCBI lineage: Eukaryota > Metazoa > Arthropoda > Insecta > Coleoptera > Chrysomelidae > Gonioctena > Gonioctena quinquepunctata. The sequence continues at coordinate 4,522 of JAFIRS010004880.1, forward strand.
GTTCCATCTTCTTTCGTTAGAGGAGGAAATGAGCTGGAAGTGAAGTTCCTTCCCACAGCTTTGGCGAAAGACCAAAATGAACGGGATCCGTTAGGACATTCAGCAAGTTTTGATCTTATTTTGGCATTGTGGGCATCTTTTGAGCATTCTATTGTCTCTTTGCATATGCCTCTAGCCTCGACATATGCTGCTCTGGTCTCAGGGCCCGGATTTTTTAGCCATCGATGGTATGCTGCCTGTTTGGAAGCCACAGCTCTAGAGCAGTTTCTGTTAAACCAGGTCTTATCGGATGATGTTCTTCTTTCGGTATTCGGTATGTAAGTTTGCATCCCCAACATGATGATTTCAGAAATTGTCTCAGCACATCGTGTTGGATCTACTGAAGAGAAACAAACTCTCTTCCATGGAAACGCTGAGAAAAACATACGAAGACCTTCCCAGTCGGCCGAATTGTAATGCCACATGAGACGGGGTGGTATTGTGCAGCTCGATGGTAAATGGAAAGAGCATGTTGTGGAGATGAGGGTGTGATCAGAGTTTCCAAGTGGGGCACAAACTTCTATTCTACACGGGTCAGGATTGGTGGTGAGGAAAAGATCTAGTGTATTGTCAGACTGGTTGTTGACATCAGGGATGCGGGTTGGTAGCTCGACCAGTTGTTCTAGACCATGAGTGATGGCGAAGGCCTCGGCTTGACGACCCGCATCATCTGTTTTGTTAGAGAATTTGAGCCAGGCAGCGTTATGTACATTAAAGTCTCCCATGATTATGGTTTCAGCTGTTGGATGGTTCTCCTGAATGTAGTCCAGTTTGAGTGACAAAAACTCAAAGAGGTCGTTATATGAAGGTTCATTAGGTGATAGGTAAAGGCAGCAGAGGAACTTAGTCAGTTTGGTATCAGATAGCTTGAACCACATCACATCAAAGTCTTTCGGTTCCAAACCCTCTTCACGCTGGCATGAAAGGTTAGCCTTAGCGTAAAGGCAGACTCCACCTTTGAACCTGAATCGAGAATGGAGGTCGTAACCAGGACAAAGCATATGGACCTTGTTGGTGGACGAGTTTACTTGTGTTTCTGTTAGAGCCAGAATATCCGGTTTTTTCGTCTGTAGGTGATGGTGGACGTCATTGATGTTCTTGTTGAGTCCGCGGAGTCCCCTCGAGTACCTCTCGCCCGGAAATCCGAATGGAGAGGTATTTTGCTTCCGGAGTGTTTTACTCTAGGAGACTTCATCATTATTACTATTAGGATGCACCTGAAAATAAAGGAGGAATTGGGGAAAAGGAAAGAGGGAGACCGGAAAGTATCGACCGAACACTGAAACATGGAATGATCCATTTCACAGCACACAAAGTCGATATGGTGGTATTTCACCGGGCGATGAGACCATCTTCCACCTACGGTTATCCTTTTAGTCGCCTCTTACGACAGGCAGGATTTACCATGGGGCTATTCTAAAGCCGACCCCATACAGTAAATCTTCCCTCAGTGGATATATTCTTTCCAAATGCATCCCAATTCAAACAAATTTTATACAGGGTCATCTCGAATTGAATTGTTATTTCAGAAAGTATTGTTACTTATCAGTTATTGTTAACATATAAACCTAGAATAAGTATACTGTGTTACACAAATTTCACGTTATATACTCCTATAATTGGACTCTTCTGTCTGTTGGATATATGACTAGGTACTATAAATAAATAAATAAATACAGAGAAGAAAAGAGTAAATAAACAGAAGAATATCACGAAGCTCTAGTGACATCACTGTCGCTGGTATTTGATGAGGAAAATTACCTAAATCTGAGACATGTGTTAGTGTGTGGTGTTAGTGAATAAGTGAGACAAACTTCAAGGGGTGATTCTGCATGAAAAAATAATGACAGTTTGCCCGCAAATGCTTCGAGATAGGGTGTTAATCTTTTTCTTAAAAACTGACTATTTATTTATTGCTCTGAAACCGGTCGAGATATGGGAATGAAATTTGGTGAGTTTCAAGAGGTAGTTATTGCGCATTTTTGACATGCAATTAAGAATTTTATGTTCGTCATTGGCGCGCATACAGGTAATGATTTCAATTTTTTTAAAGAAAAAAATGGTACGCCACTGATATATTTCAAATAAAAAATCATTTTTAAATTCCTCGTTCAATTTGCGATAAAAAAAAATTCCTGCATTTTTTTGGATAGGGCGCCGTTTTTAATGTCTTTAATTTATTATCAAGAACTATATAATACAATAAACATTAAACCAGAACAATAACACTTATGAATAAATAGGCGCAAAGCTACAACAAATGTTCGAAATGACCTCCCTCAGACGTGATACAAGATTCAACTCTTCGCCTCATTGATTGTCGTATTCGCGCAAATATTCCTGGTGTATTTCTTATTGTCTCACAGCCGGCTATAATTCGATTCCTCATGCCTTTAACATTTTCAACGGTAGTGGAATAAACTGAAGACTTGAGAAAACCCCAAATGCAAAAATCTAGAGGGTTTAAATCCGGAGATCGAGCAGGCCAATGTTCCGTACCTCCCTTACCTATCCAACGATTTGGATATACTGTATCTAAGTGATTACGTACAATAATGCTAAAATGGACTGGTGCACCATTATGCATGAACTAGAAGTGTTGTCTCAGCTGCAGAGGAAGTTCTTCAAGAAGAACAGGTAAGTCTTCCTGTAGGAAATTAAGGTAAGAGTCGCCTGTTAGTCGTTGTGGGACGAAATATAGACCGATCAAATGATCATCAAGTACCCCAAGCCATATATTTATTGAAAACTGATGCTGAAAATGAGCTCCAAACATTCGAAGTGGATTTTCCTCATTTGTTATGGAAATTTCGTATACACTGTCGTCCAAAATTAGCCTCGTCAGTAAACGAAACGCCATTTGATAAATTAGGAATTTGAGCGATTTGATGAAGAATCCCATGACAGAAAACTAAGCGCGGAAAAAAGTCTCTAGGTAGCAGAACTTGCACACGTTGAATAAGAAACGGATACAATTGCTGTTCTTTAAGAATTTTAATTTCAGTGAAATTGCTTACTTCCAGTATGTTGGCAATTTTTCGAGTACTTGTTTCAGGTGACACCGCAATTAACTCGAGAACTGCTTCTTCTAGTTGCACACTTCGTACTTCTTGAGGGCGCCCGCAGTCAGCCGTTTGTTTCTTAAATGTACCATTTTCGCGCAAACGTTGGTGAAGACGATTAAATATTATTTGATGGGGTACCCTACGTCCTGCATACAATCGTCGAGCTTACCGGCCATTTCCATTACTTCGACTATAGACAAAATGCATGTCTTACAATTCCGCATTTGTAGAATTTTCCATGATTTTCGATAAAAGAAAAATTAATTACTTATTATCATTAATGTTATACCAAACTAAAAGCTTAAAAATGAAGAAACGCTAATTTGACATTTCGTTGAAATATTCGTATTTAACAGAATGTTGACAGTAGCCTACTAGCATCGCTACTAGATAATGTATTAAAGTAATGACAAATATGCTTTAGGATGTTCAATTTTTTTGCATATAAAACGGCGCCCCTTTAGAAAAAAAGGTAGGACAAATTTTTTGTCACAAATCGAACGAGGAATTCAAAATAAAATATCACAGTGTCGTACCATTTTTCTCTTTAAAAAAATTGAGATCATTACCCGTATGCGCGCCAATGATGAACATAAAATTCTTACGTTTGTTTGAAGGTTGTAGACGATGTGGTAACTTGATCACTATCGTTTCGGACGTCCATCGTCTTGATGCATTTAAAAGGTTTTCACGACGTTTCGAATGCTTGTATCTGCAATCGTCTCCAGGTGAATACTGACAAGTTTAGGTGCTACTTACCAATTTATATGACTGTCGGCGCAATGATGCGTGCAATTCCGCCAAGTGCAGCGGTGCGTGTAATTTCGCGCGGTGTGGTGGTTGCGTGAAGTTTCGCGCCTCAACAGCCCGCCAGAAAGAGCAATCAGGGGTTTCCATACGTTCTTGATCTCAACGCTTGGTTGACTAAAGGCGTTATTGGCTTCGATGTAGGCGGCCTCTTTGAACTTTCGTTTGAACCAATGCTCCTCTCTATGTAGAACACTTGCGTCGTCCCATAGAACTCGATGGTGCTCAGTCCAGGCGTGGTCAGCGATTCATGATTTTGATGTTTCTCCACGTTGAGTCCATTTCTTGTGCTCATCCAATCTTACCGATAACGGTCTCTCCAATGTAGGAATCTCCGCATTCACATGAAACTTCATAAATGCAATTCTTACTGATTTCATTTTTGTTGTCAGGTTTGGTCTTGGTCAGGAAACTCCGTAAAGTACTGCCGGATTGGAAGCAGCTCGTGATGTTGAACTTGTTTCCGATCCTTCTGATATTCTCGGACACCTCTGATGTACGGAAGGCAGATCACTGTGCTTTGTTGTTGTTCTTCAGATGTCTTCGTTCTCCGGAGTTGTTTCGAAACTTCTTCTAGGAGTTTCTTGGGATATCCATTCCGGTGGAGGTCCTCTCTAATGTGGTTTAATTCGGCATCTAGTGACTCCGTCAACAGAAAGAAGACACATACGGGGTAGTACCTCAGTTACAGCTCCAACCATCCGAGTTCGACGAAGAGAGGGATCGTTAGAACATTGGTAGAAAGAGCGACGCACATATGCAACGTTCAATTTTAAAATAAATATTGTTTTGGTATGAATCGATATCAAATGAATTCAAATATTTTATCGAATTTGTCCAGTTTATTTAATGTGAGTAAATATATATTTATTACACCGGAAGTCAAAGTATTCTTCAGACAAGCTATGATTTCCAGAGTTGCGAAGGTATGAGATCCAAACTTGGCAGGGTTGTTGGATTCAAGAATTGAAATATTTTCCAATGATTCATACTCTCCCATCACTTTCGGTTTCACCACAAACGACCGCAACTTGGGAATTTTAAATGGAACACCCACTGTATGTAAATGAATGTGGGAAGCTGAATGCACTTTACTAGAATTAAATAGGAATTTTTGTTTTGTATAAAGTGTATATTTTCATAATTTTCGAGAGCAAAATGATATCAAACTGTACGCTCACCATCTTGATTTCCATCAAGGAGCAAGATAGATAAATTAATTTTGGCTCCATTAGAGCTTGTTTCTTTTTCTTTTATGAAGCAGAGAAAAAGATATACTGCAATCTTTAAAAACCAATATTTTATAAATTTTTAATCTCCATTGCATGTACTGTAATATATGCATGAGCTCCAAAAGCTTCAGTTCCTGTTTATTTTCAAGACTTTATGTTTATTTTCAAGACTTATTGAACTTTTATACTTTGTATGTAAACATTTGAAAATAAACCTATTATTATTATTATTATAAGTTCTGTGAAGCGCTTTCACCTTTCGTCATCTTCGGTGCTTTCTGAAAGTGAATACTCGAGTCGAATAGTGTGAGAGAAAAGGGAAACATTCTCAATTGAATAGTGATAGAAATATTTTTCTGTGAATTGAAAAATCCACGATAAAAATGAAGTTATTTTTTGTGAATGTCTAACAGAAAACAACTACTTCCCCGGCTAAAGCCACGCTGGACATTGAACTACATCTGATAGATATTCTGAAAAGGCCCTAACTTAAAAGAAAAAATCTGAAATTGAAAAGTTGCATTTTACTCAGATAGTTATTTGATTTTTTATTCCAGTCTCAATTAAAAACTCATAAAGATGAATGAGGCAGAGAAGAATGTTTTCCAAAAGCGAGTACTCACCAGAAATCATTCGTAACAATGACGCAAGAGAGACATCGCATTCACTAGGTCTTCAATACATTTTTGTCGACGAAAATCTTTTTCACGCTTCCACGATCATCAGGAAGACCGGAAGAAGTGGAAAACACATTTTCAAGAAGCAATCTCACTTTGCAAAGATGGAAAAAGTTGAAATTAGTGTTTTCTGACATATAAACCTATCATGGGTTATGATAGATTGATTTGTTGAAAATATGAACAGGATGTTCATAAAATCAGATGTGGAATCATCTGCGACTGGAAGATAATTAAGACTGGAATGAAAATGCAAATTTTCAATTTCAGATTTTTTTTTTGAGTTATAGCCTCTTCAGAATATCCATCAGATGTAGTTCAATGTCCAGCGTGGCTTTAGCCAGGAAAGTAGTTGTTTTCTGTTGAACATTCACAAAAAATAACTTCATTTTTATCGTGGATTTTTCAATTCACTGAAAAATATTTCTATCAATATTAAATCGAGAATGTTTCCTTTTTCATCATGAATACCCCACAAGAGGTTATCTTGACGATGGAAGATAGTGACTAAAGTTTATCTTTCAGTCGCAGATGATTCCACATCTGATTTTTGAATATCCTGTTCATATTTTCAACAAATCAGTGTGAGAGAGTTTATGAATTAAAATTTAAAATTTGAAGAAGTTTGTTTAGGATTTCTTTTTAATTATCGATTTTTTTTTAGTACGTATTTAAAGTCAGGTGCAGGAAGTAATACAATAAATAGATGAATACTTTGTTAATCCAATGATACTAATGATGGCTCAGAATCTAAAGAATCACATGTTGGAATTCAAAGACACATCTACCTGGCCTTTGAATTGCTTCTTCAATTTTTCAATTTCAATTTATAGACTCTCTCACACTATTCAACTCGAGTATTTACTTTTAGGAAGCACTGAAGTTGGCGAAAGTCGAAAGTGTTTTGCAGAACTTATGAAAATATACACTTTATACGATACAAAGATTCCTATTTAACCCTGTATATTTTTTCTTTTTTGGTTCTAGGGACAATTCTGTATACTATCTCATAGTATTGAGACAAAAAATTGGTGTATTCGATTTTCAGAGACATAATTGGTGTATTCGATTTTCAGAGACATTTTAATTTTTGCATCTAGAGTGCTTAAACTAATCTGATGGACATGAATGATATCGTATATTGGGGTATATTGTTTTTCAAGTATGCTGTGGATACAAAATTGAACGAAACCAGATTCATAAATCATACGATGAAAACAAAAGTTATAATTACTTTGCAAATGAAAATATTTTTAAATAAGTCAAACATTTCGGAGACACCTTCACTCGAAACTCAATCAAACTTTGAAATTCTTGACGAATTATACATTTTTCAATCCCCCAAACATCTCCAAGTAGGTCGACTCAAATTCGGAAACGAATAGTACTGCACTCGATTTTTCAGATTTATTTTCATTCTCATCACAGAATTCTCATTGTTTGGTGAAAACTTTAAAAATCAAAAGTGTGCTATGGAAACTAAATCAGTGTTCAACAATAACCTAATAAGTTCGTATACCTAGTGTGCTTTAGGTTAAAAAAAATCCACAAACATGTATAAGAGATAAAAAAATAAACATGCTATTAATTTATGGCAAATGCTAGAAAAAGTCGAGAAACGCAACAACTTTGTATGTTGAAAGGTATCCCAACAGACATCATCCATGTTTTCAATATTTCCCCGTTGTGGAGAAACAACTCAGACAAGAAACTCCAACCATGAAATTTGTATCAATGAAGAGGTGAAATCAAAGTTTTAGCATCTGTAGAAGTGAATCCTACCACGTCTACTAGAGAAATTAGCCATGAGTTACAAATTAGTTATGAGTCAGCAAGATTCATTTTGAAAAAGCATAGATACAGGTCGTTTAAGTGCACCAGCATTTGTATGAACATGATGGAAATCTGGAACTAGTTTAATGTGATTGGTTACCCCAGAACAATACTGGTAATCCTGACTTTGTTCCTTCGATATTGTTAACCGACGAGCTGAAATTCACGAACAATGGAATATTCGTATATATTGGGAGCAGCAAAATCAACATTTGATGAAGGGGAGTAACTTTCAGGAAAGTTCGGAGTAAACGTGTGGGCTGGTGTAACCGGAGGTGAAATAAGTGGATCGGTTTTATTTCGAGAACAGTTGACAGGGATAAGATATTTAGAATTCCTTCAGAATGATATTGAAGATATTAAGGGACTTACCACTCTTAATACCATCCAGGTTATGAACTATTCAATGAATCGGTTTAATGAGCGAGTGATTATACATATACAGGGTGTAAGTGGATAAGTGCGACAAACTTCAGGGGTGATTCTGCATGAAAAAATAATGACAGTTTGCTATATAACTTTTGCCCCAAATGCTTCGTTTTCCGAGATACGGGGTGTTAAAGTTTTTCTTAAAAACTGACTATTTACTTATTGCTCTGAAACCGGTGGAGAAATGCAAATGAAATTTGATAAGGTTCAAGTGGTAGTTATTGCGCATTTTTTGACATACAATTAAGAATTTTATGTTCATCATTGGCGCGCATACGGGTAATGATCTCAATTTTTTTAAAGAAAAAAATGGTACGCCACTGAGATATTTCAAATAGAAAATGATTTTTGAATTTACCGTTCAATTTGTGAGAAAAAATCTCTCCTCCCTTTTTTTCATATGGGGTGCCGTTTTTTTCATATGGGGTGCCGTTTTTATGCAAAAAAAAACATCTTAACGCGTATTTTTAACCGACGAAACCAAAAAGGAGGAGGTTCTCTAGTCGAGGCGTATATATTTTTTTATGTATGATCACGCATAACTTTCTATTGAGACGTCCGATTCCGATAAGTCTTTTTTCGGTGGATAGGGTGTAATTCGAAGTTGGTCCCATTTGAATTTAAAAGATGAAATCCACCCCTATGGGTAGCAAACTGAAGGATATTGATCACTCACCCTCTGAATTCTGGTCCGTTAACCGATTCTATCAGGCATAACTTTGTACTGGATTCTTCGATTTGGATGATTCTTTTTTTAATAGATAGGGTATACCTCATATTTGGATTTCAAATGAAATTATTCACCCTTAAGGGTAGAAAAATAGGGGATAATTTATTTTTCACTTGTGAACATTGGCACACACATATGTAGTTGACAATGACAGATCGCTACTGTCATTATTTTTGTTCTACATCCGTCACAATCATGTTCATGTTCTACATCCGTCACAATCATTATATTCTATGAGAGGATGGAATGACATACGAAGTAATGAAATAAACTAACCAGAACAACAAAAATAATTTATATTACAACAAATAGTAAAAGTAGATAATCATATTATTTTACTGGTAATAGTTGAAGTAAGGTGGGTAAGTAAGTATTTTGGAAGTAATCAAAAAACAAGAGTTTGGTTGACAAAATCATGAAATAACATCATTTCAGAAAGTAGGATGCAATTTTTTACTTGTACAATATATCGTTCAATTCGATTTTAAAATAAATATTGTTTTGGTATGAATCGATATCAAATGAATTCAAATATTTTATCGAATTTGTCCAGTTTATTTAATGTGAGTAAATATATATTTATTACACCGGAAGTCAAAGTATTCTTCAGACAAGCTATGATTTCCAGAGTTGCGAAGGTATGAGATCCAAACTTGGCAGGGTTGTTGGATTCAAGAATTGAAATATTTTCCAATGATTCATACTCTCCCATCACTTTCGGTTTCACCACAAACGACCGCAACTTGGGAATTTTAAATGGAACACCCACTGTATGTAAATGAATGTGGGAAGCTGAATGCACTTTACTAGAATTAAATAGGAATTTTTGTTTTGTATAAAGTGTATATTTTCATAATTTTCGAGAGCAAAATGATATCAAACTGTACGCTCACCATCTTGATTTCCATCAAGGAGCAAGATAGATAAATTAATTTTGGCTCCATTAGAGCTTGTTTCTTTTTCTTTTATGAAGCAGAGAAAAAGATATACTGCAATCTTTAAAAACCAATATTTTATAAATTTTTAATCTCCATTGCATGTACTGTAATATATGCATGAGCTCCAAAAGCTTCAGTTCCTGTTTATTTTCAAGACTTTATGTTTATTTTCAAGACTTATTGAACTTTTATACTTTGTATGTAAACATTTGAAAATAAACCTATTATTATTATTATTATAAGTTCTGTGAAGCGCTTTCACCTTTCGTCATCTTCGGTGCTTTCTGAAAGTGAATACTCGAGTCGAATAGTGTGAGAGAAAAGGGAAACATTCTCAATTGAATAGTGATAGAAATATTTTTCTGTGAATTGAAAAATCCACGATAAAAATGAAGTTATTTTTTGTGAATGTCTAACAGAAAACAACTACTTCCCCGGCTAAAGCCACGCTGGACATTGAACTACATCTGATAGATATTCTGAAAAGGCCCTAACTTAAAAGAAAAAATCTGAAATTGAAAAGTTGCATTTTTACTCAGATAGTTATTTGATTTTTTATTCCAGTCTCAATTAAAAACTCATAAAGATGAATGAGGCAGAGAAGAATGTTTTCCAAAAGCGAGTACTCACCAGAAATCATTCGTAACAATGACGCAAGAGAGACATCGCATTCACTAGGTCTTCAATACATTTTTGTCGACGAAAATCTTTTTCACGCTTCCACGATCATCAGGAAGACCGGAAGAAGTGGAAAACACATTTTCAAGAAGCAATCTCACTTTGCAAAGATGGAAAAAGTTGAAATTAGTGTTTTCTGACATATAAACCTATCATGGGTTATGATAGATTGATTTGTTGAAAATATGAACAGGATGTTCATAAAATCAGATGTGGAATCATCTGCGACTGGAAGATAATTAAGACTGGAATGAAAATGCAAATTTTCAATTTCAGATTTTTTTTTTGAGTTATAGCCTCTTCAGAATATCCATCAGATGTAGTTCAATGTCCAGCGTGGCTTTAGCCAGGAAAGTAGTTGTTTTCTGTTGAACATTCACAAAAAATAACTTCATTTTTATCGTGGATTTTTCAATTCACTGAAAAATATTTCTATCAATATTAAATCGAGAATGTTTCCTTTTTCATCATGAATACCCCACAAGAGGTTATCTTGACGATGGAAGATAGTGACTAAAGTTTATCTTTCAGTCGCAGATGATTCCACATCTGATTTTTGAATATCCTGTTCATATTTTCAACAAATCAGTGTGAGAGAGTTTATGAATTGAAATTTAAAATTTGAAGAAGTTTGTTTAGGATTTCTTTTTAATTATCGATTTTTTTTTAGTACGTATTTAAAGTCAGGTGCAGGAAGTAATACAATAAATAGATGAATACTTTGTTAATCCAATGATACTAATGATGGCTCAGAATCTAAAGAATCACATGTTGGAATTGAAAGACACATCTACCTGGCCTTTGAATTGCTTCTTCAATTTTTCAATTTCAATTTATAGACTCTCTCACACTATTCAACTCGAGTATTTACTTTTAGGAAGCACTGAAGTTGGCGAAAGTCGAAAGTGTTTTGCAGAACTTATGAAAATATACACTTTATACGATACAAAGATTCCTATTTAACCCTGTATATTTTTTCTTTTTTGGTTCTAGGGACAATTCTGTATACTATCTCATAGTATTGAGACAAAAAATTGGTGTATTCGATTTTCAGAGACATAATTGGTGTATTCGATTTTCAGAGACATTTTAATTTTTGCATCTAGAGTGCTTAAACTAATCTGATGGACATGAATGATATCGTATATTGGGGTATATTGTTTTTCAAGTATGCTGTGGATACAAAATTGAACGAAACCAGATTCATAAATCATACGATGAAAACAAAAGTTATAATTACTTTGCAAATGAAAATATTTTTAAATAAGTCAAACATTTCGGAGACACCTTCACTCGAAACTCAATCAAACTTTGAAATTCTTGACGAATTATACATTTTTCAATCCCCCAAACATCTCCAAGTAGGTCGACTCAAATTCGGAAACGAATAGTACTGCACTCGATTTTTCAGATTTATTTTCATTCTCATCACAGAATTCTCATTGTTTGGTGAAAACTTTAAAAATCAAAAGTGTGCTATGGAAACTAAATCAGTGTTCAACAATAACCTAATAAGTTCGTATACCTAGTGTGCTTTAGGTTAAAAAAAATCCACAAACATGTATAAGAGATAAAAAAATAAACATGCTATTAATTTATGGCAAATGCTAGAAAAAGTCGAGAAACGCAACAACTTTGTATGTTGAAAGGTATCCCAACAGACATCATCCATGTTTTCAATATTTCCCCGTTGTGGAGAAACAACTCAGACAAGAAACTCCAACCATGAAATTTGTATCAATGAAGAGGTGAAATCAAAGTTTTAGCATCTGTAGAAGTGAATCCTACCACGTCTACTAGAGAAATTAGCCATGAGTTACAAATTAGTTATGAGTCAGCAAGATTCATTTTGAAAAAGCATAGATACAGGTCGTTTAAGTGCACCAGCATTTGTATGAACATGATGGAAATCTGAAACTAGTTAAATGTGATTGGTTACCCCAGAACAATACTGGTAATCCTGACTTTGTTCCTTCGATATTGTTAACCGACGAGCTGAAATTCACGAACAATGGAATATTCGTATATATTGGGAGCAGCAAAATCAACATTTGATGAAGGGGAGTAACTTTCAGGAAAGTTCGGAGTAAACGTGTGGGCTGGTGTAACCGGAGGTGAAATAAGTGGATCGGTTTTATTTCGAGAACAGTTGACAGGGATAAGATATTTAGAATTCCTTCAGAATGATATTGAAGATATTAAGGGACTTACCACTCTTAATACCATCCAGGTTATGAACTATTCAATGAATCGGTTTAATGAGCGAGTGATTATACATATACAGGGTGTAAGTGGATAAGTGCGACAAACTTCAGGGGTGATTCTGCATGAAAAAATAATGACAGTTTGCTATATAACTTTTGCCCCAAATGCTTCGTTTTCCGAGTTACGGGGTGTTGAAGTTTTTATTAAAAACTGACTATTTATTTATGGCTCTAAGACCGGTCGGAATATGCACATGAAATTTGGTGAGTTTGCGCATTTTTTGACATGCAATTCAGAATGTTATGTTCATCATTGGCGCGCATACGGGTAATAATCTAAATTTTTTTCAAAGAAAAAAATGGTACGCCACTGAGTTATTCTAAATGAAAAATCATTTTTGAGTTCCCCGTTCAATTTGTGACAAAAAATCACTCCGGCCTTTTTTTCGTATAAAGCGCCGTTTTAATGCAAAAAAATTAAACATCTTAACGCGTATTTGTCATTACTTTAATACATTATCTAGTAGCGATGCTAGTAGGCTACTGTCAACATTCTGTTAAATACGAATATTTCAACGAAATGTCAAATTAGCGTTTCTCCATTTTCAAGCTTTTAGTTTTAGAAGTACGAACTGTGGAACTAGAATCAGCAGTTCTCGAGTTAATTGCGGTGTCACCTAAAACAAGTACTCGAAAAATTGCCAACATACTGAATGTAAGCAACTTCACTGTTTTTAGAATTCTTAAAGAACAGCAATTGTATCCGTTTCATATTCAACCTGTGCAAACTCTACTGCTTAGAAACTTTCTTCCGCGCCTTGTTTTTTTGCCATTGGATTCTTTATCAAATCAAATCAAAATTCCTAATTTTTTTAAATGGCGTTTTGTTTACTGACGAGGCTAATTTTGGACGACAGTGTATACGAACTTTCTATAACAACCACCTCTGGGCTGAGGAAAATCCACATGGAATCTTTGAAGCTCATTTTCAGCATCAGTTTTCAGTAAATGTATGGCTTGGGGTACTTGATGGTCATTGAATCGGTCCATATTTCCTCCCATAACGACTAACAGACAACTCTTACCTTAATCTCCTACAGGAAGAGTTACCTGTTCTTCTTGAATAAATTCCTTTACAGCTGAGACAACACTTCTGGTTTATGCATGATGGTGCACCAGTCCATTTTAGCAGTATGGTACGTAATCACTTAGATACAGTATATCCAAATCGTTGGATAGGTAGAGGAGGTAAGGAACATTGGCCTGCTAGATTTCCGGATTTAAATCCTCTAGATTTTTGCATTTGGGGTTTTCTTGAGTCATCAGTTGATTGCACACCACCAGGAATATTTGCGCGAATACGACAATTGCAATGAGGCGAAGAGTTGAATCTTGTATCACGTCTGAGGTAGGTCATTCCGAACATTTGTTGTAGCTTTGCGCCTATTTATTTATTAGTGTTATTTTCTGTTATTGTTCTGGTTTAACGTTATTGTATCAGATAGTTCTTGATAATGTATTAAAGAAATAAATAAAAACTTTTCAACAAAAAATTAAAACGACGAAATACGGAACTGAAAAGTAAAAAATTAAATAAACCTTTTTAGTCCCAATAACTAAGCTCCTAAACTAATGTAAGTAACTGATTTTGAGTCGGCGCCAAATAAACATGCAAATGAATTAGGTAAGGCGTAAAATGATGGCATCGAGTTGCGCGGTGACATTCTGATAATTTTTTAAAAGTAATTTAATGATCTTCGTTGATTGGTCGTTTGGCACCGACTCAAAATAAGTTACTTACATTAGTTTTGGAGCTTGGTTGTAAAGAAGGTTTATTTTATTTTCTACTTTTCAGTTCCGTATTTCGTCGTTTTAAGGTTTTGCTTAAAATTTTTTATTTTCCAATTTTTTGTGGCCGAAATCTACTAATTACTACCCACTTGTTTTTTGATTACTTCCAAAATACTTACTTACCCACCTTACTTCAACTATTACCAGTAAAATAATATGATTATCTACTTTTACTATTTGTTGTAATATAAATTATTTTTGTTGTTCTGGTTAGTTTATTTCATTACTTCGTATGTCATTCCATCCTCTCATAGAATATAATGATTGTGACGGATGTAGAACATGAACATGATTGTGACGGATGTAGAACAAAAATAATGACAGTAGCGATCTGTCATTGTCAACTACATATGTGTGTGCCAATGTTCACAAGTGAAAAATAAATTATCCCCTATTTTTCTACCCTTAAGGGTGAATAATTTCATTTGAAATCCAAATATGAGGTATACCCTATCTATTAAAAAAAGAATCATCCAAATCGAAGAATCCAGTACAAAGTTATGCCTGATAGAATCGGTTAACGGACCAGAATTCAGAGGGTGAGTAAATCCTTCAGTTTGCTACCCATAGGGGTGGATTTCATCTTTTAAATTCAAATGGGACCAACTTCGAATTACACCCTATCCACCGAAAAAAGACTTATCGGAATCGGACGTCTCAATAGAAAGTTATGCGTGATCATACATAAAAAAATATATACGCCTCGACTAGAGAACCTCCTCCTTTTTGGTTTCGTCGGTTAAAAATACGCGTTAAGATGTTTTTTTTTGCATAAAAACGGCACCCCATATGAAAAAAACGGCACCCCATATGAAAAAAAGGGAGGAGAGATTTTTTCTCACAAATTGAACGGTAAATTCAAAAATCATTTTTTATTTGAAATATCTCAGTGGCGTACCATTTTTTCTTTAAAAAAATTGAGATCATTACCCGTATGCGCGCCAATGATGAACATAAAATTCTTAATTGTATGTCAAAAAATGCGCAATAACTACCACTTGAACCTTATCAAATTTCATTTGCATTTCTCCACCGGTTTCAGAGCAATAAGTAAATAGTCAGTTTTTAAGAAAAACTTTAACACCCCGTATCTCGGAAAACGAAGCATTTGCGGACAAAAGTTATATAGCAAACTGTCATTATTTTATCATGCAGAATCACTCCCTGAAGTTTGTCGCACTTATTCACTAACACCCTGTATATTTACAAATATTGACGGAAGGAAAACATTCTAGAAATTGCTTTCTGCTCATTATCATAGTTCCCCAATGTATTATTTGTTTGTTTGTTTGGCGCCGTCTCAACATTGGTTACTTACATTAGTCCAAGAGATTAGTTATTACGAATAAAAAAGTTCATTTTATTTTTTCGTCGGTTTAATTTTTTGTCAAAACGTTTTTTAGGAGCTGTTGAGAATGCAACTACACCTTGTATAACAACGATTTTTTTTCCACTCATTTCACGTAGGTAACATAATTCATATCGCTGTGGAAAATTCAAGTTCCAGCGAAATATCACAGATTTAAATTACGAACGTCATGAATGAGCAGAACAAAAACCCGTCAGAATTTTGATACGCCAAATTCGACGAGTGAGATTTTCCGATATGAATTCTTCATCTTCATTCCCTATTCGCGGACTTCTTTCGTCGATGCCTGCATTTTTCCCATCCATAGATTCAATTCCACGTCGACAAGAAAAGTAGCATACCCACTCTCAGTTTATAAAACCTCCACAAAGGCCATATGGTATATTTCGGCATTTTATTATATTCAATGCATTGGGAAAGCCGGAGTGAAAATCCAGAGCGCTGAATTCAATTTACGAAAGAATCTTTAAAAAATGTTAAACCTCGAATGAATTTCGGTGAACTGGAAGGTAATAACGCAGAGGTGGCTCGGATAATGTAGGCCTATTATTCGGGGTATCCAAGGAGTAGTAGCCGGGAGTGTTTATTCGTGGCAAATAAAAATATGTCACGAGGGTGTTTATGATAAGGATAAATTATTATTCAGAATGATTCATATGTTTTTTTAACCTTTTTAGTCTTAATAAGTAACCTCCAGAACAAATGTAAGTAACTAATTTTGAGTCGGCGCCAAACAAACAATCAACAAAGATTAAATTACTTTGAAGAAATGATAAAAACAAAATAACATAAAAATGAAACGTGAAATCTCCAGCGATAAGAAATAACGTTCCAATTTTTCGTTTCAGTTTTTTTTGTCGTCGGTTTAATTTTTTATTAAAATGTTTTGATTTTTTGATTTTTTATGGCCAAAATCTACTAATTGCTACTTAATTTGAATGACTTTTAAAATACTTCCTTACCCACCTTACTTTAACTATAACTAGCTGGTACCAGCGACTCCATCCTCGTTGAATTTTGTTTTTTTTTACTATCACAAAATCACTCACCCCTTTAGGGACGAAATTTCTAAAAATACTGAAACATATATTTCTTTAGTTGCTGCTGTTATGATGACACAGCTCTAATATTCAGAGAAGACAGTTGGCATAATATCTTCAATCGAGCTGAGAAAAACCTACAGAAATTGAAAACCTGGTACAACAATAATCTACTGAGTTTTAATATAAAAAAGGCAAAATTAATGTGCTTTCCATTGAACTCTAATGACCAACCCCCTATCAATACACTCAGAATACACATGCCCACCAGCACTAGGAATATGATATGGAACTGCCCAAAAATAGCAAAAACAACATCCATAAATTATCTGGGCGTAGTTATTGACGAACATCTGAGATGGAAAGAACACATTTCCCAAGTTATAAAATGAATGAGACTCCTCATGTTCAAATTCTACACCCTTAGGGATATACACTCTCGAAAAAATATTTTAATTTTATATAATTCTTTGGCAGAATCTATACTCAGATATTGTATTGTTGTGTGGGGAAGTGCATTCAATAATGCTATCAATTGCCTAAAACAACTCAAAACTCATTACTGAAAATTACATTCAAAAGAGCTAAACATTTTCCAATGGAGCAACTATACAGGGAAACCAAAATACTCAACATTAGATCCCCATACAGCTAACATTGTCTAATATGGATGTTCTCAAACATCTAGAAATTTAATTTTTCAATCATATCAAAATTCCGCTGTTCAAAAAAAGTCATACACAAAGATTCCATTTTTTCTTCGGACTATACAAACTTCTTCCAATGCACCTGAAAGAAATAGAAAAATTAATGTGGCATCATCGCTTAGCTACCAATTCTTAAGAGATCGGCATTCTTGAAATGAGGCAATGGAAATGGAGATGGTAGTTTATTACAATACAAAGTTTCATTTCAAAGAAATCCTCTTTGTAGAGAAAACAAATTCAAGGATAATATCCCTAATATAATTACCAAAATATAGAAAGTTGCCAATGTTTCAAAAATAATAGAAAACTCTCCTAGTAACTGAAAAAAACGTTTCCAGGAAGTATCTGTAAATGTAAACCGAACATTATCTAAACGAACCAAGAAATGACACCATTGTACTATTATGGTGGGAAAACATGAAAGTGTTTTATCATTGCTTATTCATTTCATTTTGAAATGTATAAAGAAGTGAACTAGATATTTTGTATTCGAACGTTATTTTTTGAAGGATTTTCTTCTAGGTTATACTCACTCATGTCCATTAAAATAAAACAATCCCTCTCTCCAAAAACTTGATTGCAGAGCAATCCTCTACTTTTGAGGCGTTATAAATAAAATACAATCTGAATAGTCAAGGTTATCAAGTTTATGGATTTATTTCTGATTCAACCTGCACCCCAAAGAATGTATAAAAATATTAGGTTTCTCAATTCGAAAAACTAATAAATTTCAATTTTGAGGTTTTTTTCAAAAAACAACTTGAAGAAATAACATTTTTTGTTTAATTACATAAATTGATACTTAACTTTCTGTATCAAGGAAAGAAGGTATTCTATCAAAATATTAGACTTTTCAATTCGGAAAAATTGTTAATATCAACCTGAAGAAACTATTTTTTTCATTTAAAGCAATGCATATTTATATTCTTGTATCGAGGAAAAGAGTATTGAATCAAAATATTACGTTTTCCTGATTCGAAAAAATCATAATGTCAACTTGAAGAAATTACATTTTGTTAATTTAAGAAATGCATATTCAAGTTGTAGGATCAAGTAAAGGAAGTTATCAATGAAAATATTAAGTTAATTATTAAAAAAAAAAAAAATATCAACCCGAAGAAATTAAGTTTTTGAAGCAATGCAATTCAAAATATACTCAATTCAAAGGAAAAATTTACTTGAATTTTCAAAAAAATTAGTTTTCTCAATTTGAGATTTTTTTATGTCTATAATGATGTTAAACATAACCATTATTTGTCGCTCAAACACACTTAAAAATAGAATATTTAGAATCATTTATAAACCAAAACATTCACACTCACATTGTTTTGGACAAGGCTAGATCGAAGCACCATAAGAAATCACTTAGGATGATTGCGAAGGTCTTATTTAGAGTGCACCCGTTAATGGATGGCAAATTGCACATTTGCCTTTCTAAATAAAAACATAATCCGTTTCGAATCTTCGGTAGTGCGCAGGGGTTTTCTTGTTTAGTTTCATTCTCGGCTTGAATAGTTATATCAGTTATTTGGGCGTTGTGGTCAGATAGACCTGGGTCACAATTGATTACACTGGTTGTGACATAGTGTGGACTATTCTGGTAGGGTCTTATTCACAGGGTGTTCCATTTGAAAAAACTGAGAAAAAAATTATCCCGAGTTATGGTTGCCCCTGTATGGGAAAAGCGCCATACGGTGAAATAGTGAATAGGAAATGAAAATATACCATTTTCGAAGACATTTGGAGAAGAATTTTCGTATTCCAAATCATTGATTTCGAGATATTTGGTGTTGCATGAACCTATTTTGTGAAATAAATCCCACCATAACTTCCAAACCACCTGGTATGAACCTATACAACATTACATTTTTGAGAAACACATCACTTTGATGAGTCACACATTCATCGGACACCCTGTATATTGATAGTTATTCTTGGAACATAGCTTTCATTGCTTTCTACAACTTTTTAACCGACGAAATTGAAAAAAAAGGGGTTTTCTTGTCCACGCGTATATTTTTTTTATGTATGTAGGGTGCACTTTGAAGTTGGTCCCGTTTATGATTGAAGGAAAATTGTCACCCCTAAGGGTAGCAAAATGGAGGATATTGATCATTCACCCTCTGAATTTTGGCCCGTTAACCGATTCTATCAGGCATTACTCAGTACTAGGTTATCCGATTTACATTATTCTTTTCTTATTGTATAGGGTCGGAGTTGGTTATATTTGACTTTGAAGAAGAATTATTTACCCCTAGGGGTAGAAAAAATGTAGTATTATTGATTTTCCACGTGTGAACCGATTCTCTTGAAACTTGGCACACATATGTTGTTCTGATAACACTACAACATAATGGATACCTTAATTGTTAATTGAATGAGTAGTAATTAGTAGATTTGAGTCACAAAAAATTAGGAAATAAAAACTTTTTAACAAAAAATGAAACCGACGAAAAAAGAAATTGAAAAGCAAAAAATAACCCTTTCTAGTCCTAATAACTAAGCTCCTACACTAATGTAAGAAACTAATTTTGAGTCGGCGCCAAACGAACAATCAACGAAGATCATTACTTCAAAAAAATTATCAGAATGTCACCGCGCAACTCTATGCCATCATTTTACGCCTTACCTAATTCATTTGCTTGTTTGGTTGGCGCCGTCTCAAAATTAGTTACTTACATTAGTTTAGGAGCTTAGTTATTAAGACTAAGAAGGGTTATTTTTGGCTTTTCAGTTTCATTTTTTGTTGAAAAGTTTTTTATATGAAATATTTTTTCTATCTCAAATATGCTATTGTCCACCCACGCACATTACCCTGTATATTAATTTCGAATAATTATTTTTAATAATGTTTAAATTGAGTTTCCATAAAATATATCGGAGAAATTCTTGTGTTTTGTTTACTAAAATTTGAGACACAATAAAAATTGAAAAGTATACCATTATTTAGGACGGAGGGTTTAATCAATTATTCTGGTTTAGGTAATATTGGGCTCAAAACCGAAACCGGCCCTGTACAATAGGTGAGATACTGACTCCGGTAGCACACAATTCAAAGGGGATAAAACGCACCCTCGATAAGGAAAAATATATAGGAAAAGTTGTTATATTAGGGAAAACTTCGGAACGATTCGGAATTCAAGACGCTCTCTGATGGAGTTTTATTAACAAAATGCGAGAAGGGTGAAAAAGTTCGAGAGCTCTTCCGCGTCCTTTCACCCTATTGATAACAGGATAATGATCAAAGAATTCAATTTGGCATCGATAGGAGATGTTTGTTTGAGATGAATGGTATTTTGAATGGATGTGGCGGACACTTGTCTTTCACGATTATTTTGTTCATTATGAGATTGACGTCGGGTGGAAAAGGAGAAGAATCCAATATAGCTAAGAAGAGCTGGTCAGCCATTAACCGTCATCGATAACTGAATTGGTTTCCTTGAAGAAATTTGGAAGCCAGTGGAATGAAAGGGAGGGTTCTTGTTAACATTTCCCTGGAATAGTTCTGATTCGTAAGAAATCTTTGACGAAAGATTATGATTGGTAATATTCCATAAAATATCACGCAATTGAATATTAAAATACCAACCTGGTTATAAGTGTTTTTTTTTTGGTGAAAAACTATGTTTTCTGGTACTAGAATGGAGGTATATTTTTAAGACTGTTCCAATTTGGAAAAGGTGTCGTAAATGGGGATAACGAGTATATCGATGAAACTTTCACAGATGCTTTAAAACATGATAAAATCATATGGGCTTTCAAAAATTTGGCGCGGAAAGTCCTTTTAAATTGTTTTTTCAGCAAAATGTCATGGGATGAACTTACCCAATTTAGGCTTACATTCCATTAGATTCGGCATTTTGCGTATCAATCCGAATCAAATGCATTGTTTTCAAATATAAACACTGGAAATTATGTATTTGTAACACTTCATTCACTGAAATTATATCAATAAGAATTTTTTTAACCTACGAAACCAGAAAGTCGACGCGTATATTTTTATTTTTTTTATTTATGACCACGCATTACTTTTTACTAAGACGTCCGATAATTCTTTTTTGAGTGGATAGTGTATACTTCGAAGTAGGTCCCATTTGAATTTAAAAGATCAAATCCACCCCTAAGGATAGCAGAATGAAGGATATTGATCACTCACTCTCTGAATTCTGGTCCGTTAACCGATTCTATCAGGCATAACTTTGTACTGGGTTCTTCGATTTGGATGATTCTATACATATGTAGTTGACAATGACAGATCGCTATTGTCATAATTTTTGTTTTTCTACATCCGTCACAATCATTATATTCTATAAGAGGATGGAATGATATACAAAGTGATGAAATAAACTAACCAGAACAACAAAAATAATTTATATTACAACAAATAGTAAAAGTAGATAATCATATTATTTAACTGGTAATAGTTGAAGTAGGTGGGTAAGTAAGTATTTTGGAAGTAATCAAAAAACAAGTTTGTAGTAATTAGTAGATTTCAACCACAAAAATTGAAAGATAAAAACTTTTTAACAATAAATCAAACCGACGAAATATGAAACTGAAAAGTAGAAAATAAAATAAACCTTCTTAGTCTCAATAACTGAGCTCCTAAACTAATGTAAGTAACTGATTTTGAGTCGGCGCCAAACAAACAATCAACAAAGATCATTAAATCACTTCAAAAATATTATCACAAGTCACCGCGCAACTCGATGCCATCATTTTACGCCTTACCTAATTCATTCTCTTGTTTGTTTGGCGCCGACTCGAAATTAGTTACTTACATTAGTTTAGGCGCTCAGTTATTGAGACAAGGCGGTTTATTTTATTTTTTTATTTTTCAGTTCCGCATTTCTTCGGTTCAATTTTTTGTTGAAAATTTTTAAACCAAGTGAAAAGCATGAATTTCAAACTAGATAATCACTACCTACTGAACTGGCAGAATAAATAACAACTTTGACAAATGACAGCCAATTCGAAGTGAATAAGGAGGTTAACTTCAACTATATGAACTGTTCACGAAGTCAGTACCGAATAAAAAAAATTACGTTTTTGTTTGCAAATATGAACAGGTGGCAGTTTATCTATTACGAAATTGATGTCAAAAAAATGGTTGAAATGAGTTAATATCACAACCACGTGACTGAGTTCGATTTTATGGTGAACGAGACACGCCAGTGTTTCTAGTTTTACAAAAGTAAGAGAAGGGAACACAACCTAACCTAACTTGGATAACATTGCTTCCAAGTTGAACACAATTCAATTTTTTAATGAAAAGTAAATGTTATTGCTTACCAGGAAATGTAACTTGATGACTTCCTGATGTAAATGAGAAACAACTGTTTTGGGACAACAACTTGAGAAAACTGTTTTGCATGAGTATTCTGAACAACACAAAAAAGGCAACATTCAGCTAGAACAAGTCACTCATTCCCATTACACAAGAAATAAAGAAAACCTCTTGAATGCTTCTCGTTCTGCAAAAACCATCGAGCAAAAAAACGCATCGTATCTCGGACCGAGACTCTTTCTGACTCTACCTCAAAAATTAAAAATTATTGGAAATATCAGAAAATTCAAAAAAGAAATAAAAAAAACTTTTTAACAAAAAATGAAACCGACGAAATACAGAACTGAAAAGTAAAAAATAAAATAAACCTTCTTAGTCTCAATAACTAAGCTCCTAAACTAATGTGAGTAACTAATTTTGAGTCGGCGCCAAACGAACAAGCAAATGAAGTAGGTGAGGCGTAAAATGATGTCATCGAGTTGCGCGGTGACATTCTGATAATTTTTTTGAAGTAATTTAATGATCTTCGTTGATTGTTCGATTGGCGCCGACTCAAAATCAGTTACTTAGATTAGTTTAGGAGCTTAACTATTGAGACCCAGAAGGTTTATTCTATTTTTCACTTTTTAGTTCCGTATTTAGTCGGTTTAATTTTTCGTTAAAAAGTTTTTATTTTTCAATTTTTTGTGGCTGAAATCTACTAATTACAACCCACTTGTTTTTTGATTACTTCCAAAATACTTACTTACCCACCTTACTTCAAATATCACCAGTTGAATAATATGATTATCTACTGTTACTCTTTGTTGTAATATAAATTATTTTTGTTGTTTCTGGTTAGTTTATTTCATTACTTTGTATATCATTCCATCCTCTCATAGAATAAAATGATTGTGACGTATGTAGGAAAACAAAAACAATGACAATAGCGATCTGTCATTGTCAACTACATATGTGTGCCAATGTTCACAAGTGAACAATCAATTATCCCCTATTTTTTTACCCGTAAGGGTGAATAATTCCATTGGAAATCCAAATAAGATCAACTATGAGGTATAACCTATCTAATAAAAAATGAATAATCCAAATCGAAGAACCCAGTACAAAGTTATGTCTGATAGAATCGGTTAACGGACCAGAATTCAAAGGGTGACTGATCAATGTCCTTCATTTTGCTACCCTAAGGGATAGATTTCATTTTTTAAATTCAAATGGGACCAACTTTGAACTACACTTTATCCACTGAAAAAAGAATTATCGGCATTGGACGTCTCAGTAAAAAGTTATGCGTGGTTATACATAAAAAAAATATATAGGCGTCGACTAGAGAACCTCCTCCTTTTTGGTTTCGTCGGTTAAAAATGGATTTCGAACAAGACTTTGTTAATCAAAATGTTCACAACTAACTAGTCACTAATAATAATTGTTTCTGAGGAATAGAAATCTGGTAATTTCTTCTTTAGTACATCAAATAATTTTTTTAACAGTTTTATTTTATCGGAATTTTTTCCCAATTTTTAATTTTTTTAGCGGTAAATCTCTTACTGCTTCAGTGATTGAACTATTTATTGATCAAAATTCATTCACATGTCATGCATTTTTTTATGTATGAATTGAAATTGACAATAAACATTATTATTATTATAGTCCAACTGCAAGTGGAAAAACTTCGAATGCGCGGCCTACGTAAATCACACTGTATATACGTAGTTAAATGAATGCTAGGAAATAACTTCAAGATATGTGCGTTAAGTTCCCTCATAATCTCCTCAGCTTCCCGCAATAAGAGAGATATCGAACTAAGCCACACAAATCGACATCACGCCCTTTGTCCATTCAAATGTTCTCACAGAACTTTCGCAATCTCCCGGATTTATCATTGCTGTTCATAAGAGCAACTGGAACTGAAGTGAAAATAGTTTGCTGCCTTGATTCTATAACAGTTCTCAAGAGAATATGATTATTCTGGTTTTACAAAACGGACCCGAGGCAAGCTACACAACTCTCTTAAGCCCAAAAAGTACAAGTAGACTATTTGAGGACCAAAATTGTTATTTTCATGTAATCGCATGTGAAATGAGTATTTCGCGTTTTCAACACAGTCCGCGAAATTCAATTTCGCGGCCGTTACCCATACAACGGCCGCCAAACCAAACGTCACTTCCAAATTTGACATTTCTAAAATACGACAATACGTTCAATGGAACATGCAAAGTGTAGGTGAAGTAGTTAATAAAAAAAGATTTAATAAAACCGTGGCTAATATATTTTATTATAATAATTAATATGTATCTTAAATTCAGACAGATTAACAGATATGTAAATAACACAAATAACATAATAACACAATAACATAATAACGTATTAATGTTTTTTTAAATACAATTATTACCTATATCTAAAAACTATAATTTTTCTTATTATTTACAATATTAATGGTAGTGACTGAACGGGATATTTCCAGAGCTTCTTGCTTCCACGATTATTGGTGGTTTATTTACCGTCGGCGTCGATGTCGGTCCCAACATTTTTCCACATCTAGAAATTTTGTTAGTAAGATTTTCATCTATATAACCTTCTGCTATGTTAGTACTCTTCCATCCTCCATGTTTTCTCAATTGCGTGATATCGCCTCCTCCATTAACTGAAAGAGTGGCAGAAGTTCGCCTGAAGCAATGGCCTGTATACTTGCATGGTTCTGGAAGTCCAAGATACTGCGCTATATTTTTTGGAATTTTTGCAATACAATTCATTCCAACTACTTGATTATGGCATTCGAATATTTTAAAACTAGTCTATATATTTTCGATAAATTGATTTATAGTTCAGTGTTGCATTATTTGTGACAGTGAATGTTCTGCTAGTGTATGTCTTAAAATCAGGTTTTTTTACAATAAGGATTGAGGTCTTGTCCTCAATGTTGTCCATTACCATCTTGACAAGTTCGCTCCTTCTACACGCTCCAGCGATACCAAAAATCAAGATCACTTTCTGCAGTAAATATATCTCATCACGAGCGTCTGTTAGAAAGGTTTTGACTTCAATAAAATTTAAGGTTTTTGATTTTATTGGTTTGTGGCCAACAGCTTGATGTTTTAAATAAGCCAATGGTTTTTTGTATTCGCTGATGTTCATATTTTTTTTTTTTTTATGTTCTGGTTCCCACGAGAAGGGATATCTTGTAATGTTCAGAGAACATCGTGGGAACCAAGGGAAAGAAGGTAGGAGTTGGTGTTCTTCTTAAATTTCTGGAGGTTGTATGCCTCGGGGAACACCTCCCTAGGCAATGAGTTCCAAAGCCTCGCTGTTCGTTGGATGAACGAGTCTTTGGAAAGTGATGTTCTGCAGGTCTCCAAAGTGACCACGAAGGGATGTGATGACTGAACTTGACGGGTTAATCTCGCAGAGACTGCCAAAGCAGGAACGATTGTTGATATTTCAGAAGAGCATCGCCCATGAAAATATCTATAAAATAGAGACAAATCGCCAACTTTTCTACGGTGTTCCAGACAACTGAGCGAGTTTGTAAGCGAGGCATCACCGACGAGACGAATTGCCCTTTTTTGGACAGAATCCAATAGCCTCAGGATATGTTTAGGTGCCGCGCTCCAAATGTGGGAACAATATTCCAGGACAGGTCGGATCTGTGCCTTATAGATCATAAGCAGCTGAGTGGGGGTGAAATAGCTCTTGGCACGGAACAAAAAACCAAGTTTTTGGGATGCACTTTTGGCAATGGACCTCACGTGATTTTCCCAGGAAAGGTTATTGCTGATAGTAATACCAAGCATCGATATGGATGACTTCAGTGGTATGGTTACTCCTGACAAAGTTATGTTAGGCACAGTGAGATCGGCTTTTCTGGAGAAAAGACATGCTTGTGTTTTGTTTGCATTGAATTCTACCAAGTTATTAGATCCCCACTCGAGAATTGTCCATATTTATATTATTAACATTTCTTCCTCGTTCATTTCTGGTTTCACGGGCTGATATAGGGGCCCTGGAAGAGAAAGCGGTATGGAGGGTACTATCATCGGCAAAGCTGTGTACTGGACATGAAGTTGCTTTCAACAGGTCGTTGATGTGAAGTAGAAATAGTCTTGGTGCGAGAATAGATCCTTGCGGAACACCAGCATTTATGAGTAGAGTGTCAGATGAAACTCCATCGACCACTACATGGAGAGACCTGTTCGAGAGAAAACTAGCAAGCAGAGAACACAGCTCAGGGGGCAAGCCATAAGACGGAAGCTTGGCGAGGAGTCCCTGGTGCCAAACTCGATCGAACGCCTTGGAGATATCTAATGCCACAGCTAAAGTTTCTCCATACTTCTCAATAGATAGCTGCCATATATGTGAGACGTAAGCGAGCAGGTCACCAGTTGATCTCTGATGGCGGAAGCCATATTGCCTATCGTTGACAATTCCTGAGTCTTCCAGATATTTCATGAGCTCGATGTTGATGGCTTTCTCCATGACCTTTGAAATAATAGATAGCAGTGCGATAGGTCTGTAGTTGCTAGGTAGGGCCTTTTTGCCTTTTTTAGGGACTGGCTGTACTCTTGAAATTTTCCAATTGGACGGAAATACCCCCAAATTGTAAGAGTGGTTGGACAACTTGCAAAGAATAGCTATTAGTTCAGGGGCACATTTCTTGAGAACAATCGGCGGGATTCCGTCAGATCCACAGGCTTTGTTGGTGTTGAGACCCAGCAAAATATTTCTGATAGTTCGTTGGCGAAAGGTGATCTCGGGCATGTGACTGTCAATAGGTGTAATGTTCGGGGGTTGTTTTCCCGATGAATCCAGAGTGGAATTTCCAGCAAATAGGTGCGTAAAGATATTGGCTTTTTCCTGGGCAGTCGTTGCTAGTGTTCCATCTTCTTTGGTTAGAGGTGGAAATGAGCTGGAAGTGAAGTTTCTTCCCACAGCTTTGGCGAAAGACCAAAATGAACGGGATCCGTTAGGACATTCAACAAGTTTTGATCTTATTTTGGCATTGTGGGCATCTTTTGAGCATCCTATTGTCTCTTTGCATATGCCTCTAGCCTCGACATATGCTGCTCTGGTCTCAGGGCCCGGATTTTTCAGCCATCGATGGTATGCTGCCTGTTTGGAAGCCACAGCTCTAGAGCAGTTTCTGTTAAACCAGGTCTTATCGAATGATGTTCTTCTTTCGGTATTCGGTATGTAAGTTTGCATCCCCAACATGATGATTTCAGAAATTGTCGCGGCACATCGTGTTGGATCTACTGAAGAGAAACAAACTCTCTTCCATGGAAACGCTGAGAAAAACATACGAAGACCTTCCCAGTCGGCCGAATTGTAATGCCACATGAGACGGGGTGGTATTGTGCAGCTCGATGGTAGATGGAAAGAGCATGTTGTGGAGATGAGGGTGTGATCAGAGTTTCCAAGTGGGGCACAAACTTCTATTCTATACGGGTCAGGATTGGTGGTGAGGAAAAGATCTAGTGTATTGGCAGACTGGTTGTTGACATCAGGGATGCGGGTTGGTAGCTCGACCAGTTGTTCTAGACCATGAGTGATGGCGAAGGCCTCGGCTTGACGACCCGCATCATCTGTTTTGTTAGAGAATTTGAGCCAGGCAGCGTTATGTACATTGAAGTCTCCCATGATTATGGTTTCAGCTGCTGGATGGTTCTCCTGAATGTAGTCCAGTTTGAGTGATAAAAACTCAAAGAGGTCGTTATATGAAGGTTCATTAGGTGATAGGTAAAGGCAGCAGAGGAACTTAGTCAGTTTGGTATCAGATAGCTTGAACCACATCACATCAAAGTCTTTCGGTTCCAAACTTTCTTCACGCTGGCATGAAAGGTTAGCCTTAGCGTAAAGGCAGACTCCACCTTTGAACCTGAATCGAGAATGGAGTTCGTAACCAGGACAAAGCATATGGACCTTGTTGGTGGACGAGTTTACTTGTGTTTCTGTTAGAGCCAGAATATCCGGTTTTTTCGTTTGTAGGTGATGGTGGACGTCATTGATGTTCTGGTTGAGTCCGCGGATGTTGCAAAAATTAATCTTTAATGTTGAGTCCCCTCGAGTACCTCTCGCCCGAAAATTCGAATGGAGAGGTATTTTGCTTCCGGAGTGTTTTACTCTAGGAGACTTCATCATTATTACTATTAGGATGCACTTGAAAATAAAGGAGGAATTGGGGAAAAGGAAAG
The DNA here is from genome assembly GCA_018342105.1 of Gonioctena quinquepunctata. Taxonomy (NCBI): domain Eukaryota; kingdom Metazoa; phylum Arthropoda; class Insecta; order Coleoptera; family Chrysomelidae; genus Gonioctena; species Gonioctena quinquepunctata. The sequence continues at coordinate 33,596 of JAFIRS010004880.1, forward strand.
AGGGAGACCGGAAAGTATCGACCGAACACTGAAACATGGAATGATCCATTTCACAGCACACAAAGTCGATATGGTGGTATTTCACCGGGCGATGAGACCATCTTCCACCTACGGTTATCCTTTCAGTCGCCTCTTACGACAGGCAGAATTTACCATGGGGCTATTCTAAAGCCGACCCCATACAGCATGTCGACCTCATACAGCATATATCATATTTTACTGATATCGTAGATCTCAGCATTGAGTATATAGACCAATGTGAAGAGGATTTAATTACCTTGGTTTTCTCTGCAAAATACGCAAGTAGAATGTTTTCTGATATCTTCTCGATTCCTTTTGAATAGCATCATTTGCTAAAAAGTTCATACTGCTTTTCGTACTTGCTTCTGGACTTCTCTGGCACTGAATCAAGAGCAACTGAATTTGCAGCTTGGGCAATTTCACTAATTTCATCGATTTCCATTGAATTTTCACGATAAGACATTTTTATTTTCAATGACGATCTTAAAATCACGCGTTGTTCATGAAATAGTTGACATTTGTCAAATACCGTTCAACACCCCTGCTCTGGTGTCAAATGTCGCAGAAAGATTTGACGTTTTTCCATTATGGTTTCCATGGCGTTACTTTTCCGCTCGGCGAGCGGCAAAGTAAAAAAAACGCTCGCTCCTCGGAAAAGTGCAACATTGCGCTTTCTTTTTGAAGCGCAAACAAGGCACTTTTTGCTCGGTTGTAGAAAAAAGGTATTCCGTGGCCTTGGCATACAAATAACTATTTTAGCGTACCGAAAAAAAAGTTATCGGCGTGGCCGCTTGCAGCCGATGCAGGATAATCTTGAGGTCGCTAAAAAGTTCCTCGGCCATGTCATGCACACTATTTTTCGTTCAATCGTCAAATTTATTAAACTGGGTAATTGCAAATAATAGTATATTAAACAACAAGGTTTGAAAACGACTCTCTGCACACGAGCGAGACAAATTGGTGGACTGAGCCAATCGAGCGAGTTTGGAAATAGGTTTTCAACCGAGTTTTTTACGATACTTTTCGTACGACTGCAAATAGAAACCACACAAATCCAAGTTTTCTATGTAAAACTAGTTTCTAATAACAAAACTGCTAAAACTAATGAAAAAACTAATATATAATATTTATGGTAACATTGGAGCATTCCTTCAAAATTACGCCAGGAAAAGCAGTATTATTCTGCACCTTCTTTTCTGTAATGGGGAATATTTCAGGTGGAGCGTTATCAGTACAGTTCTCCAAAGCAGAGACGTCGTTTTCCTGTTCCTGTTTTTCTCAGAAGAGAATTTTTGTTCTGGTTCCATGAGAGCAGAAGACACTGACGACTCTATCTTTTTTTAAACTTCCCTTTCATTTCTCAAAGAGTCATCAACAACTGTAAGGGATTTCCAGTTTCCATGTCGTTTGAGGGCTAGCAGATCTGAGCCAGGATTCACCAACATTGTGGCCGATGAATGCCGAAAACAGAATCCCGTGTAAGAATCTGGATTCTCTAACATCAAAAACTTGGCAATTTCTCTAGCCATGTTGCCAATTCTGTTGATGCCAATGTTTTGGCTTGTACATTTTCCGTTTTGATCTGCCAGTCTTCAGATTGGGAGGGCGAAGAGCAGTACTTTTCAGGACGGTGTAAAGGTTTCCTGAAACTGTAAAGGACCTCGGTATCTTCGTTTTTGTATTCTTCAGTTTGATCAGCATAGCACTGCCGAAATCTTTCGTGTCTTCTATTCTGAGATAATCTAATTCCTCTCTTCGACATGCTGCAACTGCTACCACCGTCTTGATAATGCTGTCGTCAAAAACCAGCGAAAATTGTCTTGTGAGGATTCGGGACTTTGGGACGTAGTTTTCGGATTTTCGTATGACTAACGCTTGCAACTTTCTATAGCTTCCAAGATCTATGTTGTGATTTGTCTTCAACGTTGATTTGAGATTCCAAAACGTCGTCCGCAATGTCGAGGACTTATAGTTTTTGGAAAGTTCTTCAAAATATACCATCACTGCATTTTTCCGAGAAGATTTCGACATCATTGACCAGTCTCCATTCCATAAATCGTTTCAACTCATACCTTTTCTTGATTTTGTTGACAGCAGTTCGGAACATATGAACTCTTAGCAAAATTTCCGCAGAATCCGACATTTTCTTCAACAAACTTTGGAAACAACATTTTTTTTAAGTATCCAATCAACAAAACAATAGAGCCGTGAAGGATGCTATGGAACTCAGCCAACTTGAAACATTGTAAAATTCTGACGTTTTTAAGAGAGAACCAGAATAAAATCACAGTGAACGAGAGATGAGTGCGCAAAGTGTTTTGCATACGGCGTGTGCAAAGAACCGCTTTCGTAGCCAGTTTTCCATGCGCAAAACCGCATTTTCTGAGGCAGTCGTATAAAAATATTTACACTTTCAAATCAAAGTAATTCAATTAATTATCAAATATATACAAATATTTTGACGGTTCATGACAAACGCAAATATGTCTGATACTGATAGTGATATTTCAGTATCTTGCACTCCTCCAGAGCCAAAAAGTATTGTTAACTCGGCGTTTTCGGTTTTAATAGGGTTAGCGCACCAATGGTTGACCAATTAAATGATAATAAAAAAAAATACTTATAGATACCAAAATATAAATTTTTTGAAAACCAAAAAAATTTACAAGGTTTGAGATTCTTATACATGTACAATCTTGAAAAAACGCTAAAATGTAGTTGAGAGAATATACGAGTCAAAATAGTATAAATCCCAACCAAAATTCCTTTTCAAATAAAACAAGTTCCTAAGCAAAACTGTAGATTTATTGATATAAAAAACAAGTTTTAATTCTCAAATGGAATGTTATAAAAAATTGATAATTTTCAAACTTTTTCCGAAAATACTAGTTTTTAAACGAGTTGAAACTTCTTCAAATGGGTTTGGACTACAATTTCCTTCAATTTTCGTATAATTTTTATATTCCTTCACTTCAGTCTCAATATTAAATTTTTGTTTTTAAGTTTCATTGTTATTTTCTTGCGTTTTAGTTTTACTCTCAGTTCTCTCTCATAACAGTTTTATTATCATTATTAGTTTCATTTTCCAATTCTATATCAATGTTGAAAAGGGAAACATTCTCAATGGACTATTGATAGAAAGATTTTTCTGTGAATTGAAAAATCCACGATTAAAATGAAGTTATTTTTGTGAATGTCTAACAGAAAACAACTACTTCCCCATGACAGGTTTTAATGTCAGAAAACACTAATTTCAAAGTGTCTCTCCAAAAGAAATGATTCTAACTTTTTCCATGTTTGCAAAGTGAGATGCTTCTTGAAAATGTGTTTTCCATTTCCTCCGGTCTTGCTGATGATCGTGGAAGCGTGAAATAGATTTTCGTCGACAAAAATGTATTGAAGACCTAGTGAATGCGATGTCTCTCCTGCGTCAATGTTACGAATGATTTCTGGTGAGTACTCTCTTTTGGAAAACATTCTTCTCTGCCTCATTCATCTTTATGAGTTCTTATCAAGACTGGAATAGAAAATCAAATAACTATCTGAATAAAAATGCAAATTTTCAATTTCAGATTTTTTCTTTTGAGTTAGGGCCTTCTAAGAATATCTATCAGATGTAGTTCAATGTCCAGCGTGGCTTTAGCCGGGGAAGTAGTTGTTTTCTGTTAGACATTCACAAAAAATAACTTCATTTTAATCGTGGATTTTTCAATTCACAGAAAAATCTTTCTATCAATATTCAATTGAGAATGTTTCCCTTTTCAACATGAATACCCCACAAGAGGTTATCTTGACGATGGAAGATAGTGACTAAAGTTTATCTTTCAGTCGAAGATGATTCCACATCTGATTTTATGAACATCCTGTTTATATTTTCAACAAATCTATATCAATGTGTTTTCCTTTATTGTATTCTTCTTGGTATTATCATGTAATTCTTCTGCTGACTCATCGCCGCCCCATTCCTTCATTTCTGCTTTTTTAAAAGATTCCCGTTTTTTCTTGGAAATAAGTAAATCGAAATATAGAAACGTTTATTGGCTCGATTCGTTATATTCCTTCTTGATCTCCCAAAGTTCGCGAAGCATCGTGCATACACTTTTTGAAATCTACTGCCTCGACTTCAAAATACCTTTTGCCATACTTTTTTCTAATAAAACTGGAAAAGTGGCTTTATTCAATCAATATCAATCAGAAAAAGTTTTTTCTATTTATTTTCAAATTATTTATTGAAGTAGCATATCCCCTTCAGCCTTTTCGATTGTCTAATATTGCTAACATTTCTCACAGCCTGTTGCAATCGTACCTTCGTATATTCGAAAAATATTTTATTAGTTCATTAATTTTTTCTGGGAAATATAATGGTTTTACTAACCTGTATTCAAAAATAAAGAACTTTATATGAAGTAAAATATATGTACCAGTTGTTGACCATGATAAAAAACCAATAGTTGACCACTACAAAACTATGGTCAATTACTAAATCCGCTTTAAAATAACGATATTTTTTTAACAAAAATAAATATTTTACTCATACCCAAAGCTATGAAACAGACAAAGACGTGCAAGCATTGATTCCACCAGTACTTGTCCAAAGTGGTCAATTACTGGAGCTTCAACAAATATTTTGTTCTAGTAGTTGACCACATCAATTAAAATAATAAATACAATGAAAATTCTTAACTATATTCATATAACAACTAGTACATCAAATATGTTTTTAATAAAACTATCAACAAGAACAAATGATTTAAGATCACTAAAAATTGTCTTCTCACCATGCTTATTGCCACATCACTTGTTTTCTACCAGTGAAAGACAAAAAATATGTAAACATGACAGTGACCAACTTATCGCCAAATTTATTTGGGTTAATTGTGACATCTACTGGACCAAAGTCACATTCTATTTTCAAAAACATAGGCAACCAACAAAACAATATAGTATCCTTATTTCTGTGCATTAAGGGAAAAATGATCAATTACCGGGTGCTGGTCAACTACCGGTACCACAATCCTATCTGAGAAATGATATAAGTATGTTATTGTTGTTAAATAAAAAATTAATGCTGTATTCAATAAAAAATAATCCTTGTCATTGCCGTATTTCAGAAATGTCCAATTTGGTGATGTTCGGTTTAGCGGCCGTTGATATGGGTAACGGCCGCGAAATTAAATTTCGCGGACTGTGTTGAGAACGCGAAATACTCACCTCGCGTGCGATTGCATGAAAAGATATATCATGGATATGTAGCTGGAGAAGTGACCAGTCTTCAGGAACGATTCAAAAGCCTCCCATATATTTACTTACTCTTCTAGCCACCATCAAACCCCAACGGAATAAAAATGATTCCAAACGGCACTCAAACTGTTACTTGGTACATATTCCAGTCGGCAGGGCTTTTTTTTCTGCATGAGCTTACAGTAGCAAAACAAAATTCACGAATTTCACAATTTATAGTTATATTCAGGAGGAATAATTCACAATTGCGACTTGAGAAGGTGATTTGGGTACATAAACGATTTTGATTACATTGTGGGGAAATAAGGGATTTTATAACACGAAAATACTGTGAGGCTTTGTCGTCTGTATCCACGCCCATTTGTTAATATTGTCTAAGCTCAGGAAATCACCGAGCATAAACAATAGGAAAACAAAGGCAAAAATATAATTCTTGTTAACGAGAACAGTCGTAGAAAAAAAGGGCTATTTTAGGGAAAAGATTCAATATCACAGCCGGGAATATTACCAACGTGAAGCTTAGGTAATATACAAGTGACACGTGGTATTCAATTTTAGTATTAGGGTTAACAAGGGGAAATCGGGATGTTATAAGCCGCTTGCTTATAAACTTGAAAAATCACTTTCTGAGTCAGTCAGATAACCGTGTTCAGGAAGAAACAGTTTTTCTTAGCTCTCAAGAGTAGTACATTTTATTTCCTAAATTGCCGGAAAATTACTGTTCATTTGGCCAGTTATATTTACCGTGAAGGTAAATATCATTTTGATACTATTTGATAAATAGGATTATATATATATATATAATGATAAGGGGTTCGGTCCTGAGTATAACTCTGAGTTAGCGCGGCACGGGGAAAGGGGTGGGGGGAGGTGTGCGTTAGCGGCCATCTTGGAAAACGCGTTTTGTCATATATCCCCTAAATGGTTTATCGGACGCGAAAAATACAAAAGATCTTTTCTTACGGGGGCCATTTTTTTCCCTGCCGACTGAACTAACAGCTCTGGTCCAGTCGGCAGGTCTTTTTTTCTGCATGAGCTTACAGTAGCGATATTTTTTCCACATGATAAGGGGTTCGGCCTGAGTATAACTCTGAGTTAGCGCGGCACGGAGAAAGTGGTGGGGGGAGGTGTGCGTTAGCGGCCATCTTGGAAAACGCGTTTTATCATATATCCCCTAAATGGTTTATCGGACGCAAAAAATACAACAGATCTTTTTTTTACCGAACTAACAGCTCTGGTTGTAACACAGTTCGTTTTCAAACCAATTTTGAATTATACTCCATTCCCGAATACTGATATGGAGTCTTCGGTGAAGGTAGTGTGATACATTAAAACCTCTCAGACAGGGAAATTCCTCCGGTAATTTATTAGAGCGCTAGCTCCTTGTCTTTGGCAAATTATGCAATAGATCAATCTCCAGAGATATTTCGTTATACAACGTGTATAGGGGAGGCAAATTACATCGCAATTAATTATCGAGGCTTCCAATAATGTGTTTCGTCGAAACACCGATGATAATTGGAAATTGTTCGGTCATAATTTCAATTGCGAGAAGATGTCGTACTTGGCAATTGCGTGAAGGATAATCCAGGATCTATTGATTTCCGTTTTTTCTATGCAAAAAATGATTCGCCAATTGTTCGAATTGGGATTATGACAGTACGAATTCAAGGTTTCGTTTATATTTTTTCCAGAATGTGTGTTGTGGCATGGATGAGTTGTATTTGAAAAAATGGGGTGATCCTTCAAGGTGGTTCACCCCTATAACTTTCTTATTATTGAAGATAGAACAACGAAATTCGGGGGTTGTGTATTGAAGATCAATTTGCATTTTTTTGACATATTTCTTTGCCTTGCCGTACTTCTGGTTTGACTGGAAATTACCCCAACTTTAGATTTTTAAATGGGACATCCTATATATTTTCACTCATTTCGATCGAGAATGACATTCTGAATCCAACAACACCTCACTTGTCAATAGAGTCATTTTAATTCTAATTTTTATTTTTCGCTCTAGAATGCTATGGAGCGATTAAATCGCTTCATTCTTGATCAAGTAACATGGGAAAAATACGACTTTCAGGCTTATTACTTCACAGTCGTTTTAACAATTATTTGAAAGTCGCAAATTAGACCATTGAAGTTCTAAATTTTCAAATGACCTTCTCCTTGATCACGGCAAAGTTAAACTTTTTCAATTGTTGCGCGCACCACATTGATTAGCTGTTCCGCAGTGATGTTCTGGAATGCCACCCTTACTTTATACTCCAGTTCTTCACGAGTAGCTGATGCTGTTTTCTACACCTGATTTTTAATTCTTTCCCAGAGAAAAAATCTAGCGCAGTAAGATCTGGTGATCTAGAATATGAAAAAGAAATAATACATTTTGAGAAAATATGACAACTTAAGAATGTACCTCGCAGGCCACTGGATAGGTCCATAAGTGCCAATCCACTTTTCTGGGAAGGTGTCATTCAGATGTTTTAATTACGACTTGAGAATTGTGAGGTGGCGCTCCATCTTGTTGAAAATAGATATCAACTTGGTTAGCCAGTGGCAAATCTTCAATGAAATCATTAATTTGATTTCTTAGGAACTGTAGATATATTTCCGCAGTAAGTTGTCCGTCTAAAATTATTGGCCCCAAAAGTTTTCCTCCGATAATACCCATCCAGCAATTGAAACCAAGGTGCTCTTGAAAATGTCCTTCTTGCATTAGATGTAAATTTGTTTGAGACCAGTACCTTTTATTATTCTGATTGAACAGACCCAAGTTGGTGAATCGAGTTTCATCTGAACAAATCATTTTGAATGGAAAACGTACATCTTCTCTGGATTTAGTCAATAAATAATAGTTTAAAAAAGCTAAAAAACACGCTTTTATAGAAAACCAGACTAAAAAAAATAGAAAAAAAATAAAATGTATTTATTTAAAAAAAAGCGTGGGTGCATGGTATCGCCTCGGTGTGTAATGTACTATATAATTATTGATACCATGCACCTCACGCTTTTTTAAAAATAAAATAAATTTTTTTCTATTTTTTTTAGTCTGGTTTTCTATAAAATCTTTTTTTTTAGTTTTTTTAAACTATTATTCATTTCCTATTTTTTAGTGTGGTTTATTTATAAAAGCGTGTTTTTTTAGTTTTTTTCAAACTATTATTTTTAATTTTTTGCAAATTAAAAAATGGAATTATCTTATCAAATTAGGTAATCATAATCTACGACCCCAAAAACCCCCACATACCAATTTTGAATAGAATCAGACCATAATCACAAAACTCGGCCGCCATTTTGAAGCCGCCATCTTGAATTTTCGATTTTTACAAAAGAATCATAATATTCGACCCCAAAAACCCCACATACCAATTTTGGATAGACTCAGACCATAATCACAAAACTCGTCCACCATTTTAAAGCCGCCATCTTGAATTTTCCGATTTTCACAAAAGAATCATAATATTCGACCCCAAAAACCTCCACATACCAATTTTGGATAGACTCAGACCATAATCACAAAACTCGTCCACCATTTTGGAGCCGCCATCTTGAATTTTCAAATTTTCACGAAAGAATCATGATATTCGACTCCAAAAACCCCCACATACCAATTTTGAATAGAATCGGACCATAATCACAAAACTCGTCCACCATTTTGGAGCCGCCATCTTGAATTTTCCAATTTTTACAAAAGAATCATAATATTCGACCCCAAAACCTCCACATTCCAATTTTGAATAGAATCTTTTTTTTTTTTTTTTTTTTTTTATATGTTCTGGTTCCCACGAAAAGGGATATCCTGTAATGTTCAGAGAACATCGTGGGAACCAATGGAAAGAAGGTAGGAGTTGGTGTTCTTCTTAAATTTCTGGAGGTTGTATGCCTCGGGGAACACCTCCCTAGGCAATGAGTTCCAAAGCCTCGCAGTTCGTTGGATGAATGAGTCTTTGGAAAGTGATGTTCTGCAGGTCTCCAAAGTGACCACGAATGGGTGTGAAGACTGAACTTGACGGGTTAATCTCGAAGAGACTGCCAAAGGAGGAACGATAATTGATATTTCAGAAGAGCATCGCCCATGAAAATATCTATAAAATAGAGACAAATCGCCAACTTTTCTACGGTGTTCCAGACAAGTGAGCGAGTTTGTAAGCGAGGCATCACCGACGAGACGAATTGCCCTTTTTTGGACAGAATCCAATAGCTTCAGGATATGTTTAGATGCCGCACTCCAAATATGGGAACAGTATTCCAGGACAGGTCGGATCTGTGCCTTATAGATCATAAGAGCTGACTGGAGGTGAAATAGCTCTTGGCACGAAACAAAACCAAGTTTTGGGATGCACTTTGGCAATGGACCTCACGTGATTTTCCCAGGAAAGGTTATTGCTGATAGTAATACCAAGCATCGATATGGATGACTTCAGTGGTATGGTTACTCCTGACAAAGTTATGTTAGGCACAGTGAGATCGGCTTTTCTAGAGAAAAGACATGCTTGTGTTTTGTTTGCATTGAATTCTACCAAGTTATTGGATCCCCATTCGAGAATTGTCCATATTTATATTGTTAACATTTCTTCCTCGTTCATTTCTGGTTTCACGGGCTGATATAGGGGCCCTGGAAGAGAAAGCGGTATGGAGGGTACTATCATCGGCAAAGCTGTGTACAGGACATGAAGTTGCTTTCAACAGGTCGTTGATGTGAAGTAAAAATAGTGTTGGTGCTAGAATGGATCCTTGCGGAACACCAGCATTTATGAGTAGAGTGTCAGATGAAACTCCATCGACCACTACATGGAGAGACCTGTTTGAGAGAAAACTAGCAAGCAGAGAACACAGCTGAGGGGGCAAGCCATAAGATGGAAGCTTGGCGAGGAGTCCCTGGTGCCAAACTCGATCGAACGCCTTGGAGTCTGTTACAAACAAACAAACAAACAAACAAACATACAAGTGAAGCTAATATAAAGCGTGTAAAAACCAATTGTAATAAGTTAATCTTCGGTTGTGGTCATTATCGTAAAGATGTTGGTGTAGTTGGTACTTGAATGATCGATAAATTATATTCTCCAAGCGGACAAATAACTTCACTTCACTTCACACTCAGAAACAATTTGGCGAATTGACGCCGTACAATTCACTTCAACATAGGCCAACACGTCTACTTCTTTTTCTTCACTGACGATGAAGTTATTGGCATTCTCTTCTGGTTCATTTCGCATTTTCCTTTCCAGTTTTGGAAAATAATGCCGTGTGGGATGGCGACGATTAGGGAATCTGTGAGCATAAATTCGAGCTGCATCAGTTGCATTCTTTTTTGCTTCTCCGTAAATTAGCAGCATGTCAATTTTCTCGTTCCTAGTATAATTTTCCATATCAAATTATAAACTACGCAACAAATAAATTTTTAAAAGTGACAGCATATTCATTATTAGCCTATTTGTTTAGTTAGTCCTAGCAACAGCTTCAATTGTTTGTCACAGATAACTAGAATAACATGACTCAGTGCATAAGTATACCGAAAACGTATTATGTCTTTTTAGGTATGATCGCTTCTTGCAATCATTCCGGAAAATAGTGAAAATAAAGTGGAAATGTGTGGTATCAAATTATTCGTAAGAAAGAGATCTTTCACAAAAAGCCGACAAGCCATACCCTTTCCATTTGAAAAAATCAAGTTAACTGGAAAAATTCATATTTGCGACTTTTAAATAATTCTTAAAACGACTGAGAAGTCATAAGCCTCGAAGTCGTATTTTTCTCATGTTACTTGATCAAGAATGAAGCGATTTGCACGATCCATGGCATTCTAGATCAAAAAATGAAAATTGGAATCAAAATGACTTTATTTATCAAATATTGACAAGTGAGGTGTTGTTGGATCTAGAATGTAAAAATATATAGGATGTCCCATTTAAAAATCGAAAATTGGGGTCAAACTGGAAGAACGGCAAAGCAAGTAAATATGTTAAAAATGGAAATTGAACCATTATACACAATCCCCAAATTTCGTTTTTCTATTTACAATAATAAAAAAGTTATAGGGGTGAGCACCTAGAGAATCACCGGTATAGTTGACATTTTTTAAACTGGGTAAAAGAAAGCCACATGTTTTGGAACATTTACAGTGAATTTGAAATGTGAAGAAGACTCACCAAAAATTATTTTTTCCTAATTGGATGCAGATAGAATTTATATATAAACAGATATGGTAGATATCTGAAAAAAATATACGGACAACAGCTTTCGCATTCAGCAACGAGAAAGCTATCAGTAAAACCCATGTAGTCACAACAGTGAAAAAATATATACTAAATGATTGTTATCATTCATTTCTCGACCGCACTGTTTTTGTTTTTCCACTGGAATTAAACTTATCAATTTCAAGGATTATCTTCTAATTTCATCTCAGTATTAATTGTCCCGTGAATTTTCGTTTATCTACCATCTATTTATATATAAATTTCAACTGTATCCAATTCGATAAAACTACTCCGGGCCAGTCCTCTTGATATATGAAAGTCACCGTGAATGTTTCAATACATGTGGCATTTTATTCTATTCAATTTATTTTTCGAACATTTTCAACATTCAATATGTTGAAAATTCTCAATATTGAATAGAAATAATTTTTTGTGAATTGAAAAATCCACAATAAAGATTAAGTTATTTTTTGTGAACAGAACAGCTACTTCCCCGGCGAAAGCCACGCTGGACATTGAATAGATTGAACTACATCTGTGACATATTGTGAATGACCCTAACTTAAAAAAAAATATCTGAAATTGAAAATTTGCATTTTTATTCAGATAGTTATTTTGTTTTCTATTCCAGTATTAATTAGGAACACATATAGATGAATGAGGCAAAGAAGAATGTTTTCCAAAAGAGGGTACTCACCAGAAATCATTGATGCATCGCACTCAAAAGGTCTTCATTATATTTTTGTCGACACAATCTATTTCACGCTTCTACGATCATCAGGAAGACCGGAAGAAATGGGAAACACATTTTCTAGAAGCAATCTCACTTTGCAAAGATGGAAAAAAGTTAGAAACATTTTTTTTGGAGACAAATTTTGAAATTAGTGTTTTTTGACATTGAAACATGTCAAGGGATATGATACACTGATACGTTTGGAAATATGAACAGGATGTTCATAAAATCAGATGGGAATCATCTGCGACTGAAAGATAAATTAGTCACTATTTTCATCGTTCAAGATGGAAGATAGTGACTAAGTTATCTTTCAGTTGAAGTTTCTTCATTAATTAATATTTTAATTGATTTTTCTGAAAATATGAACAAGGTGTTCATAAAATCATCTGCTACTCAAAGATAAACTTCAGTCACTATCTTCCATCGTTCGAAATAACTTCTTGGGAACATTGTCAATTGAAGATTAAATAGAAATATTTCTCTGTGAATTGAAGAATCCACAATAAAAATAAAATTATATTTATTTTACAATACAGAAAAAAAATCTATTCAATATTCCAATTAAGAATGTTTCCCTTTTCAACACTTTATATTTTCGTGAATATAATTCATACTTTGCATGTACCTGTGCGGAATATGCCGATGTGAAATCGGTTTCGAATTATTTCATTGCTTTCAGTTGAATATTTTCATCTGGTCAGTCTAGTTTTTGAAGATAATTAATTAAAACCTTCAAATGATACCCCAAATAACTCATCAGGAAAAGGAAAAACGTCTTTCATAAACTATCTTTCAGGAATTTTTCACTGTGGAAAAGTATACGGATCACTGAGCTTCAATCGGGATCTTTCTCTGACGAAAAGAATGACAGACGGTTGAAATGAACTAGGGGTATTGATTTCTTCATTTTGATATTTGGAACCACAAAAAATTATTAAGTTTCTTTTTCTGTGTATTTTCCATAAATCTTAGGAATAATATTGTATTCCCAATGGATATTGAAGAATTAAAGAGTAAAACAATAATGTATCCAATTATAACGGTAATTGCATTTGATTATCTTGATAAAAATAAAAATATTTGTTATGAAGTATCCATTTACCATATTACTACAATATTTAAACAAAAGCATCCAGTGAGCATTGCATATTGACGATATAACAGTTGAAACGTCTATGAATAAATCAATACAGAACTTTCCAAAGGATCACCAAGTAAAATGTACCCTCGTCTGTGAATAATTGTGTTAAATGCATGGAAATTCCAAACATTTATACGAAAATTGCTCACAGACACAAATTAATTCAAACCTATTATATTTTCAATTGATTATTGACGAGGAACAATTCCCGATTCCATTGTAATTGTTGAAATAGATAAGATATTCATTCGCTATTCATTCAGTCTGGAATTTCTGTTAAATATTCACAATGCTCGAATCTATTGGAAAGTGAGTCGTCGTCTCCCTCGAACGACAATGATCAATTTGAATCGTTTGGAGTGCATTGTTGGAATTGAACTGAACTCATTTTATCCTTCGTGTGTTTAAGTATCAATTACGAATTCTCACGGAACTCAAAAAGACGAGGATTTTTCAATAGTTCACCGATTAATTTCAGAATGTATACTGATTGATTTTAGGATGTGATATGGTAACTTGGGGTATATTTAATAATGATAATTGTCACGTAAAACTGAATATTCACCAAGATCGTCCACTTCGTGTAGCTCTGAGGTTAGAGTCTCTGTGCTACGAAAAACTGAATATTGACCAAGATCTAACTAAAATAAACTTTAATTGCGACAACTTATATTTGACAACTTCAAATTACAATTAATTCTAATTGTTTTTACAAAACATCAAGTAACTCGATTTTCATCGACAATAATAATAATTATTCATTCAAAATATTTCGTTCGTTCAAAGTTAAAAGGGGGAAGGACTATTAAAAACCACACTGTATAATAATACGATTAATACACAAAACAAAAAGATAAGCGGGTTCCATTATAGAGTTACGTAAATTATTTTTGATGACTAGTAATGATGGACATTGCTCTTCTCTCTGCCTCTTTGTGGCTGGGATATGTTCGTTGATTCAATCACAGTTTTCTTTTTGCGAAAGCGACCCAGCAACTCATATTGCTTAGTTCTCCCTCTTTCTCTCTCTCTCTGACCAAGTACCTCTTAACCGACCTTTTTGCGTCAGAAAAATTTCGGTTATAATAATAATAAAATTTATTCAAATCAACTTTAAAAAATTTATTAAATTTATACAATGAATAAACTTTTGAGAGCATCACGGAAGTATCTAAAATTCTTGTATGTGATGATGTCCTACTGCCATTTTATTATAGTTATGAGAATTTGGCAAAACTATAATGATTATAATTTATATTCATTTTTCACCAATTATTATTGATTAATTATATCATAAAATCCCTAAAGCTAAGTAATTTGGGATGGAAAAAAAATTAAGGATATTAAAATTTACACTTTCAATTGGATAGTTAAAGTTGACGCCTAGTAAAAGGCCCAACATTTCTTTTTCACATTTTTGATTGACCGGTCCCCCAAAGGGTCCAGTAGTCGTGCGAAAAAAAATCGAGATATCGACGGAATTATCCTTTTTGAGGTTCCACCAGTGCTGCATCAGGTGGTGATGAGAACGAAAGCTCTTTCAGATGGATAAAAGTAAATTACAATCGCCATGTTTCGTTACGGATACGTACGGAAAGTAATAGGGGTTAAGAGGTAATTAAGAAAATTCCAATAGGTGATTAAATAGAACAGAAAAGGTATCTCCATTATCGGGATAATACTCGATAAAACAAATCCAACATAAAGCAATTATCAAGTTAATGTGGTAATTAGTCGAAAGTTGGGACTTTTGTGTTATCGATTCCCACACTTTCTGCAAGATCGAGTTTGAGATCTTTATTTTATTTTTAATAGTTTGAAATCGTTTGCGAAACAATTTCCTTTAACAATAGTGTAACGAACCTAGGCCGGACCTGTCGCCTCACACGTTGCCGTCGACAACGATGAGATCATCCCCGGAGAAATTCGAGAACCATCCAGTCGCTCTGCCGCGAAAAACAACGGTCAATATTGGAAGCAATTGGAACATGCGGGACGCCAACTGGAAGAATTCGAAACATCGAGAATGCTGTATCGGAGATAAATAGACAGCCCTCAAGAGGGAGTGGACAGTCTGAACGAGCCCATACCATCGAGCTATACATTGGCGTAGTAATATAAATTAAGTTGTAGATTCAGTGTGAAATAAATTATTTAAACCAAGTTAAGTTTATTTACGTTACAATTGGTGTCGGAAGTGAGATTTTGAAAATAAACAAGTGATCGTGGAGTGGATAGTCAGAAAAATAAATTGATAGACCTTTTTGTACGCCCAAAATAGACAGTGGCCCGGTTTTCGCGAAGTGGACAATTGTGCGTGGGAATATAAACTGATACACTGTTCGCGTGAAACAGAAAATAGACAGTGGCCGGTTTTCCGAAGTGGACAATTGTGCGTGGGAATATAAACTGATACACTCTTCGCGTGAAACAGACAATAGACTGGTGGCCCGTGGAAAAGAATTCGCGAATTGTTAACAAACGATAAACTTTTCGTGTGAAACAGACTGATACCTCGTCAAAGACAAAATGTGTTCAAGGAAAGTGCGCCTTGCGGATTTGAGGTAGCGGAATTGGAAAAATGGAGGAAGGGGACTGGAAACAACGGGAAAAAAGCAGCTCCAGGAAAGACTTGCAGAAGGACTTATACAAGAAGGTGAGGACCCCGAAACATTTTATTCGAAGTTCCCGGGGGTGATTTGAGTCCGATAATAGAATCCTGAAAAAAAGCTTGAAGAAAATTCAAGAAGCCTGGAAGGAATGCTAGAAATCTGGAAGAAGCTGCAACAAAATTCTATAAATCTGGAAGAGAAGCTTTCTAAAAATCTGGAAGAGAAGCTTCCCAAGAAAATTCTATAAATCTGGAAGAAAAGCTTCTAGAAAATTCAAGAAGCCTGGAAGAGAAGTTCCTGGAAAACACAGAAGGTCTAAAAAAAGAATTGTGTGGTGTGGCTAAATTTCTAGAAGAAAGAATGGGAACCGTTGAGACGGAGGTAGACAAAATAAAGGAAACGATCAGTAAGCTGGAAAAACAAATTAATAGTGCGTCCTCCACAGAGATGGTTAACGAAAATGCAATGCTGGACTTGAGTTTGAACGTGGATAAAGTTCAAGAGGGTATAAAAGATGTCAAGGTCATTTCAGAAATAGGGAAGCTTTCCATGAAGCCGCCTCAGTTCGACGGAAAAACTCCATGGGCAAATTACCGCCGGCAGTTTGAAGCAGCGGCCAAAGCAAACGGATGGAATGCAGGGGAAAGAGCTGTAGCACTGACACTTGCATTACGTGGAGAAGCGACAAATATTCTACAAACTCTCACCGCCCAAGAACAGGAGGACTATGATCAGCTGATTAAACATCTAGAATTACGATATGACCATGCCGCTCTCAAATGGCTCTTACAGTTCAAAAATCCTGAGGGTCAAGTAGCACGTTGGATCGAGAGACTCCAAGAATTCGATTTCGAGATCGAACATCGAGCCGGAACTAGCCATAAGAATGCAGATGCCTTGTCGCGAAGACCATGTCCAGATGATTGCTCACATTGCCGACGAGTGAGAAAAGAAGCAACACTTGTAGAACCGCGGCAATGGATGACAACTGGAATGACAGCAAGATCCAGAAAGACCAAGAGAAAGACCCCGACCTTGGCTTAGTCGTCAGCTGGAAGAAGGGCAATCGAAGACCATCATGGCAGGAAGTCGCAGGTTACTCGCCGGCTGTTAAGTCCTATTGGGCACAATGGAACTCTCTTATTCTGGACAATGGAATCCTGAAACGTGTGTTGGAGGCCGATATTGGTGGGGAAGACAGACGCCAAATAATTGTTCCCAGGAACAGAAGAGAGGAAGTGCTGCGGGAAATCCATGATGGAGTCGCCGGAGGGCATCTGGGAGTGACGAAGACCCTGCAGAAAGTGAGGCAACGGTTTTACTGGGCCAATTGTCAAGCTGACGTCCAGGACTGGTGCAGAAAGTGCGCTGTATCGCTGCTAGCAATGGACCTCGAATACGACCCAAGGCCCCGATGCGTCAGTACAACGTAGGCAGCCCGTTCGAGAGAATCGCCATTGACATCGCCGGCCCGTTTCCCGTATCCGACCACGGGAATGAATACACCCCTGTGGCAATGGACTACTTCAGTAAGTGGGCGGAAGCCTATGCCCTGCCAACCAGGAAGCCATCACCGTCGCCGACGTCTTGGTGAAAGAATGGATATGTCGATTTGGTATTCCAATAGAGCTGCACTCGGATCAAGGCAGAAATTTCGAATCCAACCTTTTCCAAGAAATATGTCTACTGCTGAACATCCGCAAGACAAGAACCACGGCCCTACATCCGCAGTCTGATGGAATGGTGGAACGGATGAACAGGACGATCAACCGCCACTTGTCCAAGGGTTGCCTGACCATCAAAGAGACTGGGACCAGTATCTTCATTTGTTCCTGATGGCCTATCGATCCGCAGTACACGAGTCAACCGGTCAAACTCCTGCCAGTATTATAATGGGCCGAGAACTGCGACTGCCAGTGACTTGAAGTTTGGGATACCGCCAGGACAAGACACTGCGGGAGAGGACTACGTCAGCAAACTTCGGCAGAGAATGGACGACATCCACGAACGAGTCCGGTTGAACATCAGAGTGCCAGCGATAAAATGAAGAAGACCTATGACATCAAGGCCGACGCTGGAGGATTTAAGTTGATGACCTGGTTTGGCTGTACAACCCCAAACGTCGTCGTGGACTATCACCAAAGTTGCGGAACTCGTGGAAGGCCCGTATAAAATCGTGAAAAGGATAAACGACCTTGTGTACCGAATCCATAAGCCACCCGAGGGAAACCAAGGGTCGTCCATTTCAACAGGTTGGCCTTACGCTGGAAACCATGACCAAGTTCGCACCCTCAAGCCACCGGAGGATGATATGACGTTCGAAGTTTATGTCCTTGTATTCAAACGGGCAGAAAGTTCTACATGGGGTTACTAGAGAGGAGTCACGAGACCTTTCGAGGTGCCTGCTGACTACGCACTAGCGCACTGTGTGGCAGAAGATCTTCGAATGTCCAGGGCATCGCCGTAGTGTTCTCAAGAAATTTGGTCAACTCCAAACACTGCGGGGGCAGAATCAGAAGTTGGTGGGGTGCTACAGTTGAAGAAAGGCCAGAGAAACATCTACTACCTAGTTACCAAAAGGCATTCCCAAGATAAACCGTCCTATGAAGATGTCTGGAAGAGTCTCACCAAACTAAGAGATACTATGGTGGACCAGAATCTGGTGGATCTAGCAATTCCAAAATTATCCTGTGGTATTGATGGGTTGGACTGGAGAGTCATAAGAAGTATGCTGGAGGCGATATTCAGATCCAGCGGCGTCAAGATTTTGGTTTGCTGTAACCCTCTTCCACGACCGATCATGAAGACCGTGGAGTGTTACTTCCATCGAACTTCACGGTGCAGATATGGGAGTCATACAGATATCGTCACACTCCAAGGATGAAATTTCAGGACAGAAATGTCTTTAAGAAAGGGGCAATGTAACGAACCTAGGCCGGACCTGTCGCCTCACACGTTGCCGTCGACAACGAAGAGATCATCCCGGAGAAATTCGAGAACCATCCAGTCGCTCTGCCGCTGAAAAACGGTCATATTGGAAGCAATTGGAACATGCGGGACGCCAACTGGAAGAATTCGAAACATCGAGAATGCTGTATCGGAGATAAATAGTAAAACTGTGTGGAAAGCCCATACCATCGAGCTATACAGTGGCGTATAATATAAATTAAGTTGTAGATTCAGTGTGAAATAAATTATTTAAACCAAGTTAAGTTTATTTACGTTACAATAGTAAAACTGTGTTTATGTTCAGATGTTCGTTTTTTAATGTTCTGTTCGTCTGCCCTATGTAAAAACTTGGACAAGAACGAGAAGTGAATTCAAATACCTCGGATTGTTAGGATTTCTCTTGGTAAAACTTTTATTGTTCCGAAAACCCCCAAATTATAATTATTGGTTTCGTATGCAATATTATTATATTTTCGAAGGAAACTGAAATTTTCTCAGATGGTTGGCCGAGATATGTGATAACCCAGAAGTTGTTCATCATTTTGGATTGAAAATAAATCTTTTCAATAAGGATTCTTTGAAAAAATGATACCATCATTCTTGAACTAAAACAGTTTTTAATTGCAATGCCATCGATTATATTCCGTTTCATTTTGAAAAACCAATAGTAGGAGCGAAAGGTATTTCTCTATACCGCCGAATCAACCAAAACTATATGAAATAATGAAAGGCTGTACAAAGTCGTTAAAAAAGTTGGCAGCAAATGGAAAAAACTTTTATCAATAATTTTACCTTGGACGTTGAGTTTTTCTATAAAAATATGAAAAACGGTCAACTCGAACGAGGTCGCTATCTGTCAAAAGTTTTTTTAAATAATCGCTTGAAATAGGTTTACTTGTATAAATTTCAAAAATGTTCACAAGGAAAAGTTTTCATTCCAATTTCACACATGTCTGGAATTTAAACATTTTATTGCAACCTTTAGTTTTGTAATTTTTTCAAAACTATGATATTTATGAAATATTGAAAAATTGTAACTTTAACACCAAACTAGTTTACACCAGTAGCTTTATCATGCTACTAATTTAATTATTAAATATCGATAAAATTATCTATTCTTATAAGAAAATGAAAATATTACTTCAAGTTTCTGTTATCTTTGATGCAAAATTGATGTAATGTATTCGAATAGATTTTTTTAGCCCTAAAACTATGCTGAAGTTATCAATCAAAATATCATTAAACTACTTTATGTATCTAACCAAAGTTCAGGACTTTTTAAGGAATTAATAACTAATTGAAAACTTTATATGTGGTTTGATACATTTGGAGAATAGAAAAGTAATAGTATATTGTTTTACGAGTGACGAAAGTAACATTTTTTGAAGCGACAGAACAGTTTTCCAGCCAAGGCTAGTAAGCTTCAAAAAACGTTTTCGACGAGTGAAACACTATACTTTTTCTACAGCCCTGTTTATATCATAATAACATGCTAAAAAAGAACGATCAACAAATATTTTATTTTAAATGAAAAATAACAGAATTTCTTCGAACATTACTTATGATTTAGATATTGGTTGATTGTTACATTCGAGCAATAAGCATTCGACTGTTACATTCGAGCAACGTTACTAGATTTCCAGCCTCCATGTTTTTTTAATTGAAGTAAATCACCTCCTGCATCACCTGCTGCATCCAACAATGCCCAGTATATTTTTGGGGATCAGGCAAGTTTAAATATTGAGCTATTAGCAAAGGAAATTTACGGAAATTGGTTTTAAAATAGTGCTGTAAAGAAAAATCCGGAAAAACGATTTTTTTGACTATGCCCCGTACACCTCAATGTACTATCATCAATAAGATTATAATTGAACATGTTTATGGGTTCCGATTAATACATTTTCATCCTTACTCTGTCTTATTTCGACTAAAAAAACAGTTTTTTTTCTTCGTCAATACTTTCCCAACACGACGTTTTTACGAACTTTGGCCGCTTGTATCTCAGAAACTAAACATACAAAATCATTTGAACTCACACTTTTTTCTAATGACCCATCCTACTATAACATAATAAAATTTCAGCCAATTCCCATATGTTTTCGTGCGGAGTTCTTATAGGTATTTCAAACGAACCTGGAGCCGACTCTGTTTATGTCTGCATAAACGACTTGCGGGGTCTTGTTTTAAGGTAAAGTTCCTTGAGATGTGAAATAAGATGTCTTGAGACATTTGTTTTTTCAGAGAAGCCGACTAGATCAACCCAGATGTGTTAGTGGTTAATATTTCACGTTCTTCACGGTGTTCTGTTACAGGATTCCTGGAAAGAAGGGAGATAAGCTACACAAATGATGTTGTTTCAGTAGCAGAAGGAGAGCAGGGATCATTGTCAACTCACGGAATATTCTCTTGTTGAAAATGAAGTTAATATAAACATTACAACTTGATAATTTGAATACATTCATGGTATGTAGTAGATAGTATATTGTTTTATGAGTGATGAAAGTAACATTCTTTGAAGCCAAGGCTGGTAATGTTCACGAACTTCAAAAATGTTTTCGACGAGTGAAACACTATACTTTTTCTACCACCCTGTTTATATCATAATAATATGCTAAAAAAGAAAGATGAACAAATATTTTATTTCAAACTAAAAATA
The DNA here is from genome assembly GCA_018342105.1 of Gonioctena quinquepunctata. Lineage (NCBI taxonomy): Eukaryota > Metazoa > Arthropoda > Insecta > Coleoptera > Chrysomelidae > Gonioctena > Gonioctena quinquepunctata. The sequence continues at coordinate 55,149 of JAFIRS010004880.1, forward strand.
ACAGATTTTTTTGAAATATTACTTATGATAAATATTGGTTAATTGTTACATTCGAGCAATTATTCAAAATTATAGGAGTATTACAATCAAGATTTTTATGTATTGAGGTAGACGATGCCACATCTGTTATGTTGTTAACTGATGTCACTCCAGATGAAGATGCGCCGTAATCGGATAGCGTTGTATTTTGTATGAATTGTAAAATTTTGGTTTGTTTTTTATTTTTGCTGCTAACCGATTGATCAACATATCCCTCCGCAAAGTTACTAGATTTCCAGCCTCCATGCTTTTTTAATTGACGTAAATCACCTCCTGCATCCACTAATAGCGTTGCGGATGTTCTACGGAAACAATGCCCAGTATATTTTAGGGGATCAGGCAAGTTTAAATACTGAGTTATTTGCATTGAAAATTTACTTAATTTAGTTATTCCCACAACCTGTCTAGTACACTTTCCGTTCTGGTAGTTAAGAGAATCTTAAATTCATTTTGTCCATATCTAGTGGGCGGAGGTTCATATATATTTTAGAAATTTTGTAGAAGAACACAGAAAAGTGGAAGGAACGCGGTACTTTTGTTTTTGTATTACGTATTGTGACTGCTGGTATCTTTTACATCATTAACTATTAAATGTTTTAATTCATGGCAACGACAATCCCCCGAAACTCCAAAAACTAAGGCTACCTACTACAAACGTTAATATTAATATCATTAAATGTCGCAATAATAAAGTAATTAACTTACCTTAGTCATTAAGTATTTGGAGTCGGGTGCATTCTTTCATCAAAAGAAAAAAATGTATACATCGGAAGAACAAATTTTAGACTTTTGACTTTCAAAATCATCAGCTTTTCGTTTAAAAAAAAACGTAACTTGGGATATTTACTGATATCGATATTATTTTTAATCGATAAAGTGGTTCGCAACATCGAATACATAAACCATAGGGGTTTCCTCAGCTTGATTTGCTATTTCTGGTGGGGTATTTGGAAAATCTAAATCATTTTCCGAATCAGAAATCATGATAACTTGGAAAACTAACAATGCTTTCAGTGCAAACTGACAAGCCTAAACAATTAACGAAAAACGTGAAACTAATGAAACCAGGCAACTAGATATGAATTGTTTTTAAATCTCACGGTATTTTTACGATTCTATTTTGCTTTTTAATGGAACAAAAGTGAAAAAATGCATTATAATTATATAAATGATCCCTGTCTTTGTTTATTAATAATTTGAAGTAATCAAAACATCATATACGAGGGCGGGAAATGATTGAAAATACAAATATAACTTTCGTCACTAGAAACAAAAGTTAACGTTATGAGAATTTCTCTCACTTGCGACGGAAACGTTTTCGCTAAAGGTATTCTATTACAAAATGACGTCTTTTCGTAGAGAGTTGTAGAAAAAAATTATTTTACATTCAGTTACTATCTTTCTCCGCTCATGGTTACTCTTGTTAGGCGAAATGTAAAATACAGAGGTTGTAAGGTTTCATTCGAACTCTTCAATTTATTTATTTGGCAAATAAGAATACAGACGGGACAAGCCCAGTAAAGTATTCAATGTTATACATACTACAAAGTAAATAGTAAACAAACAGACAAAAAAAATATGTTTGAGTTGAGTTTAAAGGTTTTTTTTTTTTTATTCTGGAGTTGTATGAGGGAATATCAAAGTTAACTAGTTTAGACCAGTTTAAAGGTAAACTTAACATCCGAAAGTTGGCGTCTATCAACCAGAGAGATAAGTCCCAGGTCTTTAACTATTATATTGTGGTTTACAGGGTTCTGATAGAATTTCTTTAAAAATCGATTAAGGTCTTTCTGGACGAGTACGTTATCTAACATTGTAGACACCGTACCGTAAATGTTCACGTCATCGGCGTACATTAAGAATTTCGAGTTAATAAAACAAGTCTTCATGTCATTGATGTAAATATTAAATAGTAGGGGGCCCAGGTGAGAACTCTGTGGCACCCCTGATGTTATAATAGAGAAAGTAGAACGGTACTTGCATATTACTGTTTCCCTGAGTTCTATTGGTAACGTAAGAGCTGAACCATCGGATGAGATCTCGGTCATCAGTGAGGAGTAAAATATGATCAATTTTATCGAACGCCTTGCCGAAGTTGGTAAAGATGCCGTCGATCTGACAACCCTTGTTCATGTTTTCGAAAAGATAATTAAATCAGAATCCACTGAGCCATTTTTTATGAAACCATGTTGTTCGTCATTAATAACTGATTTGACGTTGACGTTAAAAAAGTCCGTGATGATCGATTCGAACAATTTCGAAATGATGCAAAGTTTTGAAATCGGTCTGTAATTTTCAACGAGATCCCTATTACCCGACTTGAGAATTGGAGTAACTAGGGCTTTTTTCCAGATGTCCAGAAAATCACCTATACGAAGTGATCTATTGAATACAATATCTGAAAATTCATTTGCACAGTGTTTCAAGAGACCAGTAGGAATTTCGACAACACCTGCGGCTTTTTTCGATAAGTTCAATATTTTTTGTAAAATAGTGTCTTTTTAACCGACGAAACCAAAAAGGAGGAGGTTATATACGCATATATTTTTTTTATGTATGACCACGCATTACTTTTTACTGAGACGTCCGATTCCGATAATTCTTTTTTCAGTTGATAGAGTGTACTTTGAAGTTGGTCCCATTTGAATTCGAAAGATGAAATCCACCCCTAAGGGTAGCAAAATGAAGGATATTGATTACTCACCCTCTGAATTCTGGTCCGTTAACCGATTCTATCAGGCATAACTTTGTACTGGGTTCTTCGATTTGGATGATTCTTTTTTTATTAGATAGGGTATACCTCATAGTTGATCACATTTGGATTCGAATGGAATTATCCACCTTAACGGGTAGAAGAATAAAGGATAATTGATTTTTTACTAGAGAACATTGGCACACATATGTAGTTGACAATGACAGATCGCTATTGTCATTATTTTTGTTCTCCTACATCCGTCACAACCATTATATTCTATGAGAGGATGGAATGATATACAGAGTATTGAAATAAACTAACCAGAACAACGAAAATAATTTATATTACAACAAATAGTAAAAGTAGATAATCATATTATTTAACTGGTAATAGTTGAAGTAGGGTGGGTAAGTATGTATTTTGGAAGTAATCAAAAAACAAGTAGGTAGTAATTAGTAGATTTCAGCTACAAAAAATTTAAAAATAAAAACTTTTTAACAAAAAATTAAACCAACAAAAAACGAATCTAAAAAATAAAAAATTTAATTAACCTTCTTAGTCTCAATAACTAAGCTCCTAAACTAATGTAAGTAACTAATTTCGAGTCGGCGCCAAACGGACAATCAGAACGTCACCGCGCAGCTCGATGCCATCATTTTACGCCTTACCTGATTCATTCGCCAGTTTGTTTGGCGCCGACTCAAAATTAGTAACTTACATTAGTTTAGGAGCTTAGTTATTGAGACTCAGAAGGTTTATTTGATTATTTACTTTTCAGTTCCGTATTTCGTCGGTTTAATTTTCTTTTAAAAAGTTTCGGAATGAAGTATTTGTTAATTTTTCCGCAGTTACTGTAGTTTTTGTTGTTATTAGGGATATGGGTGAGGCTTGGAGGGTTAAAGACAGAGATAAAATATTCTGACAATATTTGGCATATAGTTTCGACCTTTGTTATTATTTTATCTCCTTGTTTTAAAGCGATAATAAGAGTTGATTTCCCTTTTTTCTGCTTTATGGATTGCCACAACAGTTTACAGTCAGATGTAATGCAAGTTTCGATATGACTGATAGTTATTGTCGATTAGGAGTTTGAAACGCCTTCTCAACAATTTAAATGTCACATAGTATAAATTGTTATTGAATTTTTTCCATCTTGTGTGACATTTTCTCTTCTCCTTAACAACCAATGAGGAAAACGTGATTTTATTTTAGGATATTTAGGAACATGTTTAGAAATAAGTTTGTACAAAATGTTATGAAACTTTTCGACACTGTCGTTAATGTCAAGAACGGAAAATTCCTTCATCCAATCACATGCTTGCAAATCAGTTTTTAATGAATTATAGCTTTGCTGAAGTTGAATGTGGAAAGTTCATTGAGGAAGTTATTGGAGAAAGTAATATTCGGAAAATTAAATTGAAATTCTAGTGTGGTGTGGTCTGGTCTTTATGGATGAATCCTTCTGTAGGATTTTTAGAGCCCTCTGTTCCCCTGCAGTGATGTTACTCCGGGGATTTGTCTCCTTCTCTAGTGTCTCTTTCACTTTCCATCTGAACTTTTCTGCCTAGATGGGATTCATTCTGCTACTGGTTGACTCTACAGAGCTTACAATCTCCAGGATATGTATTGTTTTTGGTGCAACTTCAAAGTTCAATACCTCCACTTCTGTAAGGGGTTCAGTTGAGATATTAATAATGGTTTTCTTACCTTCGCTGTTGAAACAACTCCAGAGAACGAAGACATCTGAAGAGCCTTTCGTACATCAGAGGTGTCTCCGAGAAGATCAGAAGGATCGGAAACGTTCAACATCAAGAGCTGTTTTCAATCCGGCAGTACTTTGAGGAGTTTCCTCAGCAAGACCAAACCTGACAACAAAAATGAAATCAGTAAGTATTACATTTATGAAGTTCCATGTGAATGCGGAGATTCCTACATTGGAGAGACAACGTCTTATCGGTAAGGATGGATGAGCACAAGAAATAGACTCAACGTGGAATTGCTGACCATGCCTGGACTGAGCACCATTGAATTCTATGGGACGACGCAAGTGTCCTACAAAGAGAGAGCATTGGTTCAAACGGAAGTTCAAAGAGGCCGCCTACATCGAAGCCAATAACGCCTTTAGTCAACCAAGCGTTGAGATCAAGAACGTATGGAAACCACTACCACCACTTGATTACACGCACCACTACACATGGCGGAATTTCACGCACCATTGCACCGACAGACATATAAATTGGTGAGTAGCACCTAAACTTCAGTATTCACCTGAAGACGATTGCACATACAAGCATTCGAAACGTCGTGAAAACCTTATAAATCCATTAAGACTATGGACGACCGAAACGAGAGTAATCAAGTTACCACATCGTCTACAACCTTCAAATAATTCATCTTTCTGTATAATCTCAACAAATTGCTACGAATTTTTTATTTGTGAGGTTGGAATTTATTTGTTAAAATCTACTACTGATGCTTTTGAAACATTACATGTTTCAGCTACTTGCTCAGTTGATGGTTACTGGTTATTTAAAATTGTTAAGAATCAGCTCTATGTTGAGATCATAGTTGTATTGTTAATCATTTGTTCTTTGACACATGTTAGATAGATAGATATTTTTTGCTTCAAAGATTTGGAGTATGACGGTATCGTACTCGAATCAAATCCTGTTCCTCACTCGAATAAGGTGTTTATAGTGTTTACGTTACTTTTTCATGATCATCAATATCTGATAAATCAGTTAAAGATGCGAAAACTCTTTGGAATGCTATTTTTTTTTTATATCTGGTTTTACACCTGCGGTAAGAAGCTGCAGTGTAGTCAAACCTGGTGAAGGCATGAACATTAAGTAAAGCACTACACAACAACGGTTACAGTATTTCAGCTAATATGGTGCAACCCTGTAGAAAACTTTCAAATCGTCAGAGGTTCAAGGTATGTAGATCGACCGGGCTATCCTACTAATATATAGTGCTTGGTCCACAGAGACGTACGACTTCAACAGACACATACAAAGTTATTTTGAATCTAATTGAACAAACGTAGCTGCATATTTAATTCTTCTAGAATATTAACATCGACATATTGAAAACAAACATATGAAATACTTCCATGATTTCACTTATCATAAAAAAGAACAGAAATATCAATTAAACACATCAAAAAACAATTGTCTGAAATTCATTTGATCTATGGAATAAATAAAAAATGTAATTTCAAATCTAAAATGTAAAAAGTCTACAGATATCAATGGTATTAACGGAGATATATTAAAATCAATTTCAGAAAAGTAAAAAAGAGTTAAAGGAAATGAAATAAAATTAAAGAAATTGCAAATGTCTTATTCTGGAGGATCTCTGATTTGTTTAATGAGGCAAATTCATTTGAATTCGAAATTAGTTTGTTTTTGTCAAATATCCGGATGTGTAAAAACGATGATATATCGCTCTTCCGTATGTCGTATCCTGTTACAAAGATAAAACACTTGAACATGGGAATAACAGAAAAGTTTTACGATGAAGATCATCAACATACTTAGTTATACATTTTCAATTAAGTGGAATATGATTATCTCATATAAAAACGAGTTCAAAGTGAAACAACTATACTACTGATTCGTTTAGAAATATGAACAGGGTGGTAATGAAATCATCAGATAAACTTTAGTCATCATCGTCCAGGATAACCTCTATTCGTGTTGACAAAGGAAACCTTCTTAATATAATATTAAAACAAAGGACTTTCCTGGACAAAACATGTTTTTAATATCTAACAGAAAACATGCATTATTTTTGTGGTCCTATAAAAAAAATTTAAAGATACTGGGCTGGTGGCCGGGAGCGTAGAGGCGCTGGCTGATGCCCAGATGGTCCGAGTTCGATTCCCGGCACGGCTACAGAAATAAAAAAATATTTCTGTAGTGTCGTTGAGCGAAAGGAGATAGGTGACCAACCGAACATTATTGGCAGTGGCGCACCCAGGAGGGGAGCCATGCCTTCCCCCCACGAGATTTATAATAGTTACAACATTTTTTTAGTTTTTCTTTATACATTTCTGATTTTATAATATGCTCCTAAGCTTTGATGTCCAAAGAAAATCTCGAATTGCACACCCTCGAAAAAGCAAATAAAGATTTGCGAAAGCTCGGGTAGCAAAAAAGAGTGTACTTTCATCAAGACCGAATCCCCGATAGATACTCATTCTATATATATATATATATATATATATAATAATAATAATAATAATATTTATTTGCATCAGTAATACCTACAATAGTTAATAATCCTAATAATAATTTAACATAATATTTAGTAATAGTACTCTGACACAAACAAATAAAGAGAAAGAACACAAAGCTTTCGCTGTCCGTGTCATATCCCATTCATTCGTTCATGCGACACTAAAACATAACAAAGAATTATAATTTTTAATAAGACACATACATATAATGAATGCACACATACATATACATAGATATATTCCACACATACATACATATATATTTACATAGATATACATGTTACTACAATATTGAAGCAGGAAAAAAAATAGCCTAAACGAAGAGAACTGATGGACATATAATTATTTTGGCATATTGAACAGTAATAGAGGACTGATAATATAGAGCATGAGGAGTATGCTGGATTAATGGTAATTTTTTTAGTTAAAGAAGTTATGTATAAGTTGTCTTCGATTACTTAGTAGGAATGACTTAACCTTATTTCTATAATATACTTCAGAATTGGAGATGTTGAAAAGGGACCTTTCTGAAATAATATTTATGAATCGTGGTCCTAAAAATGATAGACATTTGGTACCCACTGTTTTATTCGCTAGTGGAGTTCTCAACTTATTTGAATATATAGCTCTTGTTGGGTAATTATGTGAAAGAAAGTCAATATGTTTCCTATTCTTGTATAAAAGCACACAGCTTCTAGAAAGAAGATCTGTCGAATATCTAGTATCCTAGCTTCATTATATAAGTGAACTGATAGATAGGTTCTTTCTTTATATAATATAAATTTTAGGAAATATTTTTGAAGTGTGTTCAACTTTTCTAGATATACATTCGCGATGCCACCCCATCCGATAATTCCATATGCTATACGGGAGTCTACAAGAGTAAAATAAAGCATTTTTAGATGGTGCAGAGGTAGGATTTTAGTGAGGTATTTGAAGCGGCCTAAGAAGGTTCGCATCGTATTAACAGTGTTATTAACATGATGATTCCAACGGAGATGACAATCTATACTTATCCCTAAATATTTTATATTCTCAGTACGTTTTATTGTGATCGTTTTATTGTGATTATTTATCTCTAAAGTGTTATACTGCGGAAGTTTGTTTTTGTAGCTTGTTATAGGGAGGAACAATGTTTTATCAAAATTTATGGTTAGCAACTTGTGATTAAACCAGTCAATGATACTGTTCATTTCTGATTGGATTTTAGATTTTAAGTTTTCCCAGCTGTTTGATGTATACAATATAACTGTATCATCCGCAAAGCTTATTATGTGTCCAGAGGTTCTAACGGTTAGTATGGTATTGATATATATGATGAATAGAATTGGTCCGAGTACCGTCCCCTGTGGTACTCCGAATTTAACCAATTCAAAACTACTATAGGTATCATCAATTTTGACACATTGCTTCCTATCATGCAGATATGATCGAAATAAGTCAAGTGCCACTCCTCGTATTCCTACATCTTCCAAGGATTCCAACAACTGTTGGTGGTCGACAGTGTCGAACGCTTTTGCAAGATCCAGAAATACACCGATAGCAGGTTGGCTTTTACGATTGCATCATACATTTTCTGAGTTATTGATGCAATGGCTCCTTCCGTAGATTTTCCGCTTTGAAATCCAAATTGATTATCAGCAATTATTTTGTGTTTCTTCAGAAATAGTTCCAACCTTGTTTTTATGACCTTTTCAAAAATTTTTGCATAGTTAGTTACCAGAGTCTATAGTTTGATGGTAGGGTTTTGTCGCCTTTTTTATGTAAAGGTTTTATTACTGCGATTTTAAATTCAGTAGGGCAGATTCCATTTTCTATTATAATATTGATAATATAACACAAGGGTGCTGCTATTTCCTTATATATTGCTTTCAATGTTTCGGCTTTTATATCGTCTATACCTGGTGTCTTATTATTTTTTAAGGATTTATTGATTTATGATATATATATATATATATATATATATATATATATATATATATACATATATATATAATATATAACCTGAATATAATTTCGTGATTGTAAATAATACACATATTTCATATGTTTCAGAAAAACATGAGTGAGAGACAGGCATCTTTACTGGGATATTTGGAACCTAAAAAATCTAAAGTACCTGAATGACAATAAAACTCTAACTACAATTACATCGCAAGACGCAATTTTTGGGACCCCCAGCACATTTGCAAGAAAATCTAAATCCAGAAAAAATTATTGAAAGACTTGCTCTGGATTTTGTACTTTAATATATTATGTTTAGTGGTTTTATATTATGTTTATATACATGTTGATTTATCGGATTGTGTACTAGAAGAGGTAAATATATGTTTTGTTTTATATTATGTTTATATTTAATGAATAATAGTTATTTATCATACAAGGGAAAAAAGTATTAGATTTTAGCTCGAGGTTGTGTTGTCTCCCGACGCGAAGCGGAAAGAGACAAAAAACCGAGAGCTAAAATCTAGTATTTTTTCGTGTATAATACACAATTTTTTTTTAAAAATTTATTAACTATAATTAAGTAATCAAATATCTGACAATTTAATTCTGTGATTTGATTTGAAAATTGCGGAACTGAGTGGTTGTTTAGAAGTTATTTTGAATAATATAAAGTTAAAAAATGTCTGATTCCGAGTTTTCTCTGACTCCACCGGAGTTAGTAAATGTAGCGAAAAAAGCGTTACTAAAATTTTTGCTAGCTAAATCGCGGAAAATTTACGAAACCGCGTATTCAAGATTTATGTAATGGAAGATGAAAAAGACATGCAGTTCTTTCTCGGAGACGGTGTAATTGGCTTATTTTTTGGAACTGGCACAACAACAAAAGCCATCAACAGTGGGGTCGAATTATTCAATGATTAAAACTATGTTACAATCCAATTAGTATATTAAAGTATAAGTGGATAAAAAGGGCTTTAAAACACGCGCGATTTTTCGAGCACGACGGCGCAGCCGGAATGCTCGAAATAGAGCAAGTGTTTTTAAGACCAGTTATCCACGAATACTTTACGCTATATTATTTTATTGGTGCTCTTTGGAATCATATATACTGGTATCATTACCACAAAAAATATAAATAAGAACTAATCATGCAAAATGGTTGAATTCGTGATGTGACATCAGTATACCTTTCGTTGTCATGGACATGAGAAACACAGATATTAATTTGCAATTTGTTATCAATGATCAATATTTTTTGTTGTCACCAGAGCTCAAAAATGAATTATTCTAATATCGATTTTTGAATAGTGACGCAGAATCGCGGTTTAATACCGAAAAAATCCAGTGATATATATAAAAAAGAATATGAAGAGTTCATTGAATGGATGGAGGAGCAAGAGGTATCACATATAAATGAACGAGTTGTTAGTAATAATTTATTTGACGTTACAAGGTACTCCTGTCAGATCAATAATCAAAAATTTGTCATTTAGACTTCACGTTTCTCGATTTGTTGTTGTTGCCATGGTAACTTTGAAAAACGCGCGTTTTTTTAAGTTTGATTTAAACACGCTGCGGCGTGCTTTAAATGGGTAAAATGGGGCACCAATAAAAAAAAATATGTAGATATTTCAAAATATTTCAAACTAATTACATTTCTGAAACAAAATAGGAAAGGTTACACGCCCAAGAAAGCTGCAATTTTTACAAGTACACAAATTATGTTTTAAATAATGCTCCCGTTGAAGTTTATTATATGGCCAAGGTTGTTGTTGTATTTGGGATTGCAGGAGCTTGTCGAATTTGTGAATTCAGCCAGGTAATATCAGATGATATTGAAGATTCGGGAACGTTATCAATTGTGAAACTTAAGCAAACAAAGAATGATGTGACCAGGAGATTTGTAGGTACTGAAGAATATATTAAGTTTTACCGAATGTACACCAGCAGCAAAGGATTGTTATGCATATCGCAATGGAAAATGTATCAATCAGGTTGTGGTAAGAATAAGTTTTATAAGGTACCTAAAACAGTAGCTAATTTTCTTCAACTCGAAAATGCTAACTCATACAGGTCATTCATTTCAAAGATCGTCTGCTACACTTTGAGTTGAATCTGAGGGAGACTTGATGACATTAAAGAAACATGGCGGTTGGAAGTCATCAACGGTCGCTGAAGGGTATGTTGATGAATGGGTAGCACACAGGACAGAAATAGCTAATAATGTGTTTAGAACGTGTGGCAGTGCTGTTTTGGGACCAGGTACATCAACGGCAGTTGTGTCCATGGCCGAAAAAAATATAATTTCAACACAAGAAAATTCGACTGTTGTACCGAATAGTTCAAGGAACATGCCATTCATGCAATGCACATTTAATAATTGTACTTTTGATATAAAGGAAATGTAACTTTTAATATTTCAATTAAATATTCCAAAATTAAATATCTACCTTTACTCATGTGTATATATATATATATATATATATTTTTGTGAATTTTTTCTTGAACCATGTAAATGTATCATAGGGGTATTTTCTTGGGGATTGGTTCTGTATAAATATAAATAAAACCCAGTATAGAATCTGTGTTTTTTAATTTTTTGCGACTAAGTAAGTTTAATAGTTGTTTTTTAATTTTCACAATTACCTGTTGGAATCTGTGTTTTAGGTTTACATCAATTGGTGCAATGTGGTCTATATTTAATTTCAGAAAATTTGGAAAAATGTTTTGGTCTCTGCACCGTAGTAGAAATATTCTTCTATTTTTTGTTTGATTAATTTTCTTGAGGTCTTGGTTATCTTTCATCAGCATTACAGTAGTGTGGCCATAATTTTGGTTGATAGACTCGTAGTAAGTCGGCATTTTCACCCAAATGCTTGATATGTTTTGTGAATTTTTTCTTGAACCATGTAAATGTATCATAGGGGTATTTTCTTGGGGATTGGTTCTGTATAAATATAAATAAAACCCAGTATAGAATCTGTGTTTTTTAATTTTTTGCGACTAAGTAAGTTTAATAGTTGTTTTTTAATTTTCACAATTACCTGTTGGAATCTGTGTTTTAGGTTTACATCAATTGGTGCAATGTGGTCTATATTTAATTTCAGAAAATTTGGAAAAATGTTTTGGTCTCTGCACCGTAGTAGAAATATTCTTCTATTTTTTTGTTTGATTAATTTTCTTGAGGTCTTGGTTATCTTCTTCATCAGCATTACAGTAGTGTGGCCATAATTTTGGTTGATAGACTCGTAGTAAGTCGGCGTTTTCACCCAAATGCTTGATATGTTTTTGTGAATTTTTCTTGAACCATGTAAATGTATCATAGGGTATTTTCTTGGGGATTGGTTCTGTATAAATATAAATAAAACCCAGTATAGAATCTGTGTTTTTAATTTTGCGACTAAGTAAGTTTAATAGTTGTTTTTTAATTTTCACAATTACCTGTTGGAATCTGTGTTTTAGGTTTACATCAATTGGTGCAATGTGGTCTATATTTAATTTCAGAAAATTTGGAAAAATGTTTTGGTCTCTGCACCGTAGTAGAAATATTCTTCTATTTTTTGTTTGATTAATTTTCTTGAGGTCTTGGTTATCTTCTTCATCAGCATTACAGTAGTGTGGCCATAATTTTGGTTGATAGACTCGTAGTAAGTCGGCATTTTCACCAAATGCTTGATATGTTTTGTGAATTTTTCTTGAACCATGTAAATGTATCATAGGGTATTTTCTTGGGATTGGTTCTGTATAAATATAAATAAAACCCAGTATAGAATCTGTGTTTTTTAATTTTTTGCGACTAAGTAAGTTTAATAGTTGTTTTTTAATTTTCACAATTACCTGTTGGAATCTATGTTTTAGGTTTACATCAATTGGTGCAATGTGGTCTATATTTAATTTCAGAAAATTTGGAAAATGTTTTGGTCTCTGCACCGTAGTAGAAATATTCTTCTATTTTTTGTTTGATTAATTTTCTTGAGGTCTTGGTTATCTTCTTCATCAGCATTACAGTAGTGTGGCCATAATTTTGGTTGATAGACTCGTAGTAAGTCGGCGTTTTTCACCCAAATGCTTGATATGTTTTTGTGAATTTTTTCTTGAACCATGTAAATGTATCATAGGGGTATTTTCTTGGGGATTGGTTCTGTATAAATATAAATAAAACCCAGTATAGAATCTGTGTTTTTTAATTTTTTGCGACTAAGTAAGTTTAATAGTTGTTTTTTAATTTTCACAATTACCTGTTGGAATCTGTGTTTTAGGTTTACATCAATTGGTGCAATGTGGTCTATATTTAATTTCAGAAAATTTGGAAAAATGTTTTGGTCTCTGCACCGTAGTAGAAATATTCTTCTATTTTTTTGTTTGATTAATTTTCTTGAGGTCTTGGTTATCTTCTTCATCAGCATTACAGTAGTGTGGCCATAATTTTGGTTGATAGACTCGTAGTAAGTCGGCATTTTTCACCCAAATGCTTGATATGTTTTTGTGAATTTTTTCTTGAATGCTGATGAAGAAGATAACCAAGACCTCAAGAAAATTAATCAAACAAAATAGAAGAATATTTCTACTACGGTGCAGGACCAAATAACATTTTCCAAATTCTGAAATTAATTAACCACAAACAATTGATGTAAACCTAAATAGATTCAAGGAAATGTAAATAAACACATTAAATGTACTTTGCAAAATAAAAAGCAAATTCTTACTTTTATTTAATTTATCAGAACCAATCTCTATATCTATGATATATATATATATATATATATATATATAATATATATCCGGGAAAAAAGTACTCACTTTTTCCCGGGGAAAAAAGTTATTTCATGAAAAGTGATATTTTGTTTCCTGTCAACAGAGATAAAATGAAAAACTTTTTTCCCGTCACAGAAAAATAAAGAATTTGAATCTATAACTCACGGAATAACCTACGTCGCACATCCAAAGCTATTACTTTTCTACTTTTTAGCGCGTTTGAATTAAAGCTTGTCTTTAAAAAGGTTTTCTATTAATTATTTTATTTTGGGCTTTCTAGTACTTAAATACACCTTAATCTATGCATTTTTGTTAAAGCATCGTTATTATGATGCCTTTTTCCTGTAAGTTCTGAGCTATCTAGTCCTTCAATGGGGAGACCCCGAAAATCTCCATATACCAATTTTGAATGGAATCGGGCTATAAACACAGAGATCATCGGGTATCTTGGAGCCGCCATTTTGATTTTATGAATTTTGAAGAAAAATTCATAATCTTCGACTCTGAAAACCTCCATATACCAATTTTGAATCGAATCGGACCATAAACCTAAATCTCGTCCGCCATTTTGTTTTTTTCTATAACAAATTCCATGAGCGCCGTTTCAATTTAATGAATTTTTACAAAGAATTCATAATCTCCCACTCCGAAAACAGCCATATACAAATTTTGAATGCGGACCATAATCACAAAACTCCTACGTCATTTTGGAGCCGCCATTTCGAATTCATGAATTTTGACAAAAAATTCATAATCTCTGACCCCGAAAACCCCCACATACCAATTTTGAATCAAAATGTACCATTATCACAACACTTGTCCGACATCTTACAAATAATGACAGAATGGCAGAATGATAGAATGACAGAATGACAGAATGACAGAATGAACGAATGACGGAATGACAGAAACAGAGTGACAGAATAACGTACAAACGAAGCAAGTTAAATAAAAAGCTTGTAGTAATGAAAGCTTGTAGAAACCACTATTCATATTATTCAAGAATATCTCTGACATAATCAGTACCAAATATCTAAAGGAAATTTTTCAATTTTACCGTCCTCAAAATATCAAGAATTGGGTACTCTACCCTAATGAATAAATAATAGTTTAAAAACTAAAAAACACGCTTTAATAGAAAACTAAACTAAAAAGTGGAAAATAATTTTAAATGAGTTTGAAATAAGAATTCAGTGATTAACAACAAATTTGTTTCATCGTAAAAAAGGCGTGGGGTGCTTGATGTCAATTGTTGTTAATATTTCATGGACAGATATTGGTAAAAGTAGAATCATTATGAAAATATCTTAAAGAGCACCCCACGCTTTTTTACGATGAAATAAATTTGTTGTTAATCACTGTATTCTTATTTCAAACTCATTTAAAATTATTTTCCACTTTTTAGTTTAGTTTTCTATTGAAGCGTGTTTTTTAGTTTTTAAACAATTATTTATTTTAAACTTTTTAGTTTTGTTCTCTATTAAAGCGTGTTTTTTAGTTTTTCAAACTATCATTAGTATTATTTAATTTTTCTAACTATTATTCCCCAATTTTGAATGGAATCGGACCATAATCACAAAACTCGTCCGCCATTTTGGAGCCGCCATTTTGAAGTCGCCATCTTGAATCCTTCAATTATGACAAAATAATCCTAATTTCCGACCCCAAGAACCCCTACATACCAATTTTGAATAGAATTGGACCATAATCACAAAACCCGTCCGCCATATTGGAGCCGCCATTTCGTTTTTTTTTCAAACAGAAATTCTTAATGCATTGTCACCGGAATTATGTACACCTGCCAAATTTCAAATCATTCGTACGTCTAGAAGTGGGTCAAAATCGCGCCCAAAGGAGTCGGTTACAAACAAACATACAAGTGAAGTTAATAGAAAGCGTGTAATTAAAAAAAAGTTGAGAGGTGTCAAGGGACACCCGGATGGAACGAGGTTCCTTTCGATTAATAAGTGAAGGAATTGTAATAAAATTTAATTTTTTTCAAGTTGTAATAATATTTTTTTATTATTAACAAATATAATGTAATATAAACTTAATCAGTAGGCTCAATTTTAGTACATTCGCATTGATATTGTAATATTAAAATATAATTTTCTTTAAAATTTATTAAAGTTATGACGCGTACACTTGCTAAACACACAAATGGAGAGATTATAACGCGTATGACTTGGTTAGCACGAAAGTAAAGAGAGGTTAATCGTACTTGCTAAAAATACATAAGCATTTATTATTGTCTGTATGAAATCTCTACTTACCTAACTCCATCAGCAATATCCGGAACTTGTGCAGAAACACTGTCAGGATTCATTATTGTTATTATTTTTTATTATTTATTATGTACAAAAAACCTGTATACACTCAACAAAAATAATCGTCGCGACACCACACTGTTCAATGCGAAATAGAAAGACGAAACGAAAATAACTGACTTGCTTTCTATGAGAGAGAGAGAGAGACAGACAGAGAAACACGCGCACGCCGCACGGCTTACCACTATAGCAAAAAGTGTCGTTACAACTTTTGGTCTTAATTTATTCCGTCTAGCCCCTTTTCGCAACGCGCGATAAAGAACTTCGTTCCAAAAATATACCGTTTCAATTTAAAGAAATATCGATGACGTCATATCTTGTAAGGTGGTGGGGGAAAAAATATTTTGTTTTAAAAAGGTGGAAAACTAAAATACAAAATCGACCTGTCCGAGATTTACCTCCGAAAATGAATAACCCGTGAGATAATGGAGCGTTTCCACACTTTATGAACGCACTGTATAATGTGATAACGGTAACCATTTAAAAATAGATTCTGTTGATGAAATCAAATATCTGGGTATATACATAGACTCCCACTGGAGATAGGAAGAGCAGATTAATTATATAACCGAAAAACCACGATTCATATTATTCAAGAATACCCCGGCCACAAAAACAATACCCAAATATCTAAGGGAAATTTTTCAATTTTACCGTCTTCAAAATACCCAGAATTGGGAAATTCAAACCCTAATAAACAATGGGACATTCCGGGAAACTTGGGCTATTAAACAATTTTTAAAAATCCAAGATTCACTATAACGCCAAAGCCGGTTCTGTTCATGGCACACAACCTCCGTCAGTCAGCTCGACAGCGTAGCAGGTCGGATTTTTTTCCTCTCCTACCCACATATCCTGGGCCTAATGAAGGTGGCTTGCCGCTGCCACCACCACCGCTCTAAATGGATGGGATGGATCTTTGTGCATGTCGCTC